>PNEQ01099504.1:0-40643 GCA_003012365.1 Medauroidea extradentata | reverse complement strand
GTGATGGTGTACATAATAAACAAATGTAGGGACAGGACCTACCAAACGTTGGCAACCCTACATGATGTGTGCAAGATTACCAGGTTGGCACGAACTGTGCCACTAACCAGTCTTCAAGATGGCAACGATGCGGTAGCATCGTGTCGAAGGTTCGTAATCGTTTCGCATCGTAGCAATCGTAGTAGTTTGTTCAGTTTTTTTGTGTCGTGTTATTGTACATGTGTCGACGTACATTTCACTATCATGAATTCATGCTTTATGTTGACCTACAGAAAGGTCGTATATGTATGTCCCGAGTATTATTTATTCAAAATACTTCACTCTACTGAAAAATATTACTATTTCAATAAACTTTGTTGCAGTATTCTTGCAGATAACTCTAAAAACAGTCGTTGCGGTGCATGAATATATATTGCCGGCAACGTTTTTGCTTAATTTTGAGCCAAAAAATGTTTTACATCCGCTTCCAGTGTATCTATTTATTCAGAATACATCATGGAAAAATATTACTATTTCAATAAACTTTATTGCAGCATTCTTGAAAATAAAATCCCAAAATGGACGTTGCGGGCTTAAGAATTTATGGTATCGGCAACGTTTATGATTTATATTGAACTAAACAAAGGTCGTAGATCCACTTCAGTGGCATACTTTTAAAAATAACGCGTTTACTTTTCAAAATAAAAGTGTATCATTTTATGAAAACGCGTATTTTTTGCGCCAAAGACGAGTAAACGCCAATTTAATGATTAAAAAAGCAGTAAATGTCGACATTTTAGAGGTCGGGGATCGCCAAACATTTGTCAAAATTCTAGTAATGACCCCTCCGAAATAACGACCCTATTCCCTAGAACCATGAAGGGTCGTTAAATCGGGAGTTGACTGTACTTCCAGGGAAGCAAAAAAAAAACTAGGGAATATGAAAACCACCTCGCTCAGATGGATAAAAGAATCCTTTACACTGATCCAGAACATAGAAAACTCCTAAGGACACATGCCCCAATTCCACCTCTACCATCCCCTGACCACCACCGGCTCAAATGAATCGGTCTGGATAGGGATGGAATTAAATTACTTTTACATCTGTAGCTACTAACATTGTAAAATATACCATACTACATGAATAACTCTTTACTGATAAGAACAGGTTGTTGTGACAGATTTCACTGCCACAGTATCTCTTTATTTTCATACATTAAATTTAGAAAATTATATCTTATTAACTTTTTTATGTTATGCAAACAAAATTGAACGGAAATTGGCAACTGTAAATGTAAAATGTCTGAATAAATCAAATGGTGAAGGCACGAAGGAAAGACTTACTTGTAGATCAGCAGGTGTTTTGGTGTGGACATCTGCCATTCGACACCCCGCAGCACATGGGAGATCTCCATGAAGTGATCATCAACCACATTTGCAAAGTGATACGTGGGGAAGCCATCACTTTTCACTATGATGGGATCCCCTTCATTCTGCCCCACATCATAGACCACTGGTCCATACACCAGATCAGGGAATGGCTCTGAGTTTGACACCAGCTGTAGAAAATAAAACCTAGAATAAGCATGCATCACATACAGCATTTCAATAAGCCACTTCCCACTTCCACACACCACCAGTAGAGACCTGCAGAGTTAGGGTTATTTGTTGGCAGATTAAACTTGATTGGCCCTGACAATAGGCCTTTATACAGTAATACACGTGTGTGACTGCTGCAGAAGATATTGGTTACTTTACCATGCCACTCATTACTAACAAGATGTGTTCTCCACTGCAGACCACATTATCGACCAATGGGAATCGGCAGGCGGGCATACAACAGCTTGGAGTTAAATCAGCTGTCAGATAATAATGTGAATTATGCAGGTCTCTAAAAATGACTTCTAATAAGTTTTTATACAAGCTAACCTCAAAACTCATTAAAAAATTATTTTTAGCCATTTTGAGAGGCCCTAAAATAATTTTCCAACACGCGTACTGATTTTTTAAAATTATAGACGTATAATTTAAAGTGTAGATAAACGTAATAAGAATACTCATGACTTGCTACAACAGCTTCAATGTGCCAGGTAATCTCAAATAATAATGTACAAAACAAATTTATAAACATTACAATCATTAACACCTCCAATAAGAACAAACTACTTTTCTAGATCTGTGAGGACCGGTTACAGAATTTGAGTAAATGTTTGGAAAATGTTTAAACAGTTATCACACTCAAGAGCAGCACAGAGTTGATTGAATAATTTTTCAGTATTACACAAATTTGCAAAACTATTTTTTATGTTATTAGCATTTCACATTTTTTCTAATTCAAGTAATCTGTCCTCATAAACTCTTAACATTGACACAATTTCAGATAAACTTAATTTTAATTTAATACAAAATACTTCTGGCAGTAATTACAGTAACATAAATTATCCCTCCATTTACTACTTTGCATGATTACCAAGCCTAAGCAAAACATTGTTTACAAAAACTCTTAATAAAAAGAACAATTTTCTGTACACTACACAAGACATATAAACATATAAATTGTAAGGCAGGAAGTCACAGTGGTGATGTGGACAAAACTTGAAACGAAATAAGTGATACTTAAACGTGTGCATATGTATGAATTTGAATTCGCAATGGAAAAAAAATAAAATGGAATTGCTTATTATAGCAGCTTTAAGTAATGCTTCATGAAGTAAAATTAAGTCCAAGATTTACTTCATACCACTTTACGGTCTTTCGTATTAACGTCTCTAACGGTTTAGTACCCATGTTTCATTTTAAATAGTCACCGACAGAGAATAACGTTGTTTATGATGTTTCCTGTGCCTCTTTGGTTCTCTTCAGTTTATTACTCAACCACGACAACTAGTCCTGCGCAACAAAAGCGAACTACCGCCGTGTTGTCCTTGACCACCACATGCAACTGCTGTGGCACACCACAGCACTAGCCATAAAACAGTGGCACAGACAGCCGGAATATAGATGTGAACTGAAACTGTACAAATATAACTTCATATGGTTTGTCTGATTCAGCTTGAGTTACTGGGAAAGTCCCAAAAAAAGTGTGCCATATTTGTGTACCCAATACCAAATGTAACTAATATATCTGTCGGGAAGTTAAAAAAGTGTGGTTGTGGGCAGGAAAATCAGCACAATATGGAAATACGATACTTAGCATACCAGTAATCAAGCCTCATTCGCACACCTTCTCTGCACATTCGCACACCTCTGCATATCAAAAAGTCGTTACATTATATATATTTCTCTGTTTTCGCCGCTACGTCTCCACTGACCGAGTGCCATGAACTCATGTCAGGCGCAGTACATTTCCCCTCCCTGTGACATGTCTACCTACCACTAGCACCACGATTCTTCCCCTCACAAGAGGACTAGTTGTCGTCATATAGTAATAACCAGTAACACCATACATAAATTGAGGACTGTACAATATTTTTTTACATTTAATTGCTCTGCCTAGTTAGTAGAAAATACACGTGCATCGCCCTATCTTATCTTTCGCTATGACAGACGCTGCTTGCTTTTACCACTCGCACGTGCGTACAACCACTTAGGCTAGCCAGACACAAAAGTTTCTCGCTCTTCATCTCCGTAGAACCCCTTGGCCCATCAGTTGTAGGGTTTTAGATGTGCTGTTGTTAACTTTATTGTGCTATTGACATGTTTGTAGTACAGTATTCAGTTCACAGCAATTTATAATTTTTACTTTATAAGACGGCTTCCAAACAGCCCGAATTTACGTTCAAATTTAGTTATAAAAAAATTACTAGAACACCTTTCTTGTTAGTCACAAAAATTGAAGTTTTGTAATGTTTTTATATAGACAACTGGGCTGCTGACATAAGTAAAGTGTTACATGATTCAATTCTATGTTTTGTAACATTGAGCAGAAACAGGGAACATGCTGTACATGTAGTTTTCTCACGCCAAACATTAAAAATATTTTACAGTGAATTTTGTCAATGTAATACGACACTTTTCTGTACGTAAATTGTAAGGTTTGCAGTGACTTTGAAAAGTTACATACAGTAGGCGTGTGAGAGCGAGACAGTCATAGTTGTTGTCTGTGAAACATATGTGCACGTGCAGCACTTACAGCTGCACTGGAGTGTTACGTTCACCGTTAACAGCGCTAGTGTCATCAGCCAAGTTTAAAACACTACATTTTAAATGGCATGTAAATACAAAACATGCTCCTGACAATTGAACAGAAGCTGGAGTTAATCGATAGAATAGATAAAGGAGAGGTGGTGACACAGCTTGCTAATGATAATAACACTAGTGTACAAACTGTTCGCTACATAAAATGTAACAAAATAATTTGCTAAACACTGTAAGTAGTAGAGTGAATCCTTTGAAACGACAAACTTTGAAAACTCCAAAATACAGAGATTTATACTTAATCTAATCCAAGGTTGCAGCAGAAATAAACATTGTCACTAGCGAGCTCTCAGTCATTGGCTGGTTGGTAAGTTAACAGTGTTACTGCAGCAGGAAATAGTTCTGATGCTATAGTGCTGTGTTTGTAGACTTGGTTATTTAAATGTTCAGTTGCTACTTTTAAATCCTCTATAATGTAACATCATTTTGTGTGCATGAAATACTATATCATCACTGTTCTTAAGAAGATTCTGGTACATCAGTACGTAAGGCACTTAGCCATGCCCACCCAACAAATTTTGTACAAAGTTTTTTTTTTTTTTTTGTACTTGGTGTGTATCTGAAGTTAGTAGTGACGTTAATGCATTGTAGCGTAAAGTAATTTAAGAGTGTAGTCCTCATTCCCCCTCCCTCCCCCTGGAGTCAGTATAGGCCTAATAGAATCTCAGGATGCTTGCTGGAAATTTGGTTTGTGACACGTCTGTGTATATGTGTGAAGTCACCCGGTGAGTATTTCCCCGGCCTACTAGTGTGGCGGTGCACCGAAGAAGTTAATAACAGTGAGTTTAAGTGTAAGGACGCTTATAGTCATAAGTATCTAGGACAGAGTAACTGCATTCACTCGAAAGACAGAGGAAGAGGGAGTTCAACTATAATGTTGGACTGAAATGAGAACACTCCCATTTTATGTATGAGATCTGTAGCTCATTTAATGTATGAGGTCTGTAGCTTAAGTACGGTGGGCCGAACCATTAAGATTATTGTTAGCTCAGTTTCTATATTAACTGTACACGTAGGTGAGAGCATCCGACAAATGATTATGGTAACTGCATTTATGTATTGTGCTGGTAATCTCTATGTAAAGTGATCTTGTTGATATTCGAACTTCCCAGGAGCTAGTTTGAAATCTTTCCCGTTTGAAGTCTTGGAGAGAGTAAGGT
Organism: Medauroidea extradentata; assembly: GCA_003012365.1. Classification (NCBI taxonomy): domain Eukaryota; kingdom Metazoa; phylum Arthropoda; class Insecta; order Phasmatodea; family Phasmatidae; genus Medauroidea; species Medauroidea extradentata. Next base: position 35,307 of record PNEQ01099504.1, on the reverse strand, counting down.
GTGTGACGTCATAGCGGTATCAACTGTGGGTACAGACCCGAGAGATGAAGCTGAAAATGAGAAGAGTGTATTTTGTAATTTGTAAGTTGGTGATTTGTGATTTATTGAACGTAATTTGTAATTTATTTGTTCACTTAATAGCAGAAAATTAGCGAAGGAAAGGAACCTATGTTTAATTTGCATGCTCTCGAGGTAAACGGTTGTGCGAGTTGATAACTAACAGGGGTTGCCATCTTGGGAGAGTTCCGGGGACGTCACTAGTGCCGTGGAGTGGAACCTCCGGTTCCTTCTTAGCGTGCTGGTTGTCAAAGTGTGCGGATGTGCGGAAGGTAGCACCCGCGATACCACGGAGTAGGGAATCGCCATGTATCAGGGCAATCGGTTAAAGTTTTGTTGCGCCAAGCCCGGGATGGCTTCTTATGATTAATCATGAGGTACAAGTCCTTGGAAGTAGATCGGTCGAGCCCATCGTTTTTCTGTTACTGTATTAATGTTGGCGAAGGAAACTGTAAGTGGATTAATTTTGCGGAGTAAACCAAACGATAACAGTGAACATCAGTGTTTCTTTTATCACATCTGGTGACCATGATGTAGAACTGGCTAATTCTTACTAGTTCACAACCTATTTTCGATCCCACCCTAACCAACAAGATGAGAGTTGAGTCTCTGCCAGTGAGCAGGACATCAAGCTGCGCGAAGCAATCTCGGTAGCCTTAGAATAAAATAATGTTGATTCAAGGTAGCAATGGCGTATGTGTGGTGTCTGGTGGTCGCATCAGTACCATTACAACTATCGTACTAATTTAATATCACCTTCACTTTGTAGTGCATACTACGGTACGTTATTTTGTAATTTTTTTTATTTACTGTGTTATTTTGGTAATTTGTTCATGACGAACGAATCATGAGAGCCACAAGAAGTGATGCACAGAAAAAAGGAGTTGTGTGTAGATGAATATATCCACTTTATTTCGGGTACTTTGTACATGAGTTCCAGGATTATATGCAGTATTTTTGTTGCTTTGTCAGATCGTCACAGTTTTGCTGTTTGTTTTGTTTGGACGATTCAGATTGCAAATATGAGCATCTTAGGTGATTCCCAATTAGAGGCTATGGTACAGGATGTCACAGACAAAGGGGATAATGGTGTGAATGGTGATACCGAGCAGGACAGATTATTGCCACATGGTGCATTGTTTAGTCTAGGGAGTTCAGAGAATAGCTTGGAGGATGCACACACATCCCAAATAACACCAGAGTTGTTGAACACGCAGGCCATTTTAGATATTTACCGTGCTGCAACACAGGGTATGATAAAATAAATGATTGCAGAAATGTGCAGGGATTCGGATAAGCGGACGCAGGACATGTTAAAGGAAATGCGAGCAGAAACGCGGGAGGTGATTGCGGAAATCCGGGCAGAACATGAGAAAGGTATGGAGAAATTGAGTGAGCAATGGGAGCTAGACTGAATTTGGGCTGAGGCTGAAAGGCAAGCAGAAAGCGAAGCAATTGACAGGTCCACTAAGCAGGTTACTGCAAGTCAGAATGAGTTACAGAACCAAGTAGACAGTTTTGCCACAGAAGTTGAGGAAACAAAAGTTGAGTTAGTTATAACCCAGGATTGCAGCATCACGCTTGAAAATACTGTAGTGGGGTGTCAGGGTGCGATTGCGCAGCAAGAAAAGAGGGTTAACGATTTATGGACAGAGTTTTCAAGTGGGTTAAAACATTGTGAAATGCAAATGTGTGATGAGAATGGTGCCAGGGAAGGTCAGTTTCAAATGGCTTTGAACGCCATGGGGAAGAGACTGGCAGAGCATGAAAAAAAGTTGTGTGAGTATCAAGACAGAAATGCTACTGAGAAATGTGGTGGGGCCTAGGTATTCCGGTTGGGACAGCTTTACAGAGACCGTGATATACAGAATTTCAGAGGGGATCAGTAGGAGCATCCTAAAAAACATATTGAGTGACTGAAAGAGTCTTTTGAAATCAATGATTGTAATCGGGAGAGCAGATTATAATAGCAAAAAGGTCAATTTCGGGTAAATGTGAGAGTTGGCTTAAGCTGTGCGAGGGCAGCATCACTAGTTATGCAGAATTCGAAACTGAGTTCTTAAAAGAGTACTGAGATGCGAGAAGACAGGGGAACGACAGGGCGGAGCTGTACCGAGGGCAATGCCAAATAGGAGAGTTGTAGAGCCATCTTAGCCACGTTGTTGAGCGATCTAAATTTTATGATCACCCATTGGAGGAGGCAGATGTGGTCATGCTAGTCTACTTCACAGATGCCTCCAACAGTACAGTGTATGTTAGTAGGCAAAGAAATTAATACGGTTGAACAGTTGAGGAAGATTCTGCGAGAAATGGATCGTATAGGCGAGGTGGAAAGTGAAGTCTGTAGGGGTCACTATGATACACGTACACAGCAGGGCCATTCACGTTTTTACACACGTCACGGGATGCGGGGATATGTGGATGAAGGGCGTTATCACCGTGGGAATGAACAGGGTGAGTCAGATGATACACGTACACATTTTTGAGGGAACTGTCTGCCTTGGGAGCAAATCTGTTCCTATGTTGAGGTGTGCGGATAATTCAACCAACTGACAGAGTCCCCCCCATTTTGATTGTGTTGATGAAACAGAGTAAAGCAAGGTGGGGGGTACTCTGGCTTGGGTTGTTGGTGGACGGGAAGTGGCAGTGAAGTGGCAGTGAACTTTGTAAGTGTCAGTGTTGCAGAAAATTGGGAGGCCACACTGAATGATGTGTTATGGGAGTGTCAGACAGACAGTTGTGAAGAACAGGGAGCAGTGAGTGCTTTACTGTGCAGGTATCGAGACATATTTTCTGACGAGCATGAGTTGACCACCCAGTATGTTGCCAGGATCCCTGTCACAGACGATTCACCATTCAAACAGCACAGTTACCCAATTCCTTGGGCATGTAGGGAGGAGGTTGAAAGGCAAATCAATGATATGGAATGACATGGAATTACTGAAAAGGAAAACAGCCCATTTGTGAATATGTTGGTCTGTGTACGCAAGCGAGATGGTTCTGTGAGGGTCTGCATTGATGCTCGTGGAATAAGTGCAAGGATTTGGCCTGATCTCCAGTCTCCTGTCAAACCGGACGATCTATTCTCTGTGTTTCAGGGTACCAGATTTATAAGTACTACCGATTTTGTAAAGGAGTTTTGGTAGATTCCCCTCCACCCTGATGACAGGTGATTTACTGCCTTCCTATACAAGGGTAGGAGTAATCAATTTTGCGTCTGACTAACAGCGTCGGAGAATTCTGCTGGGCCGAGGATGCCTCCTTGGGGCCAGAGGTCAGTTCTGTTGTACAAGTGTACGTGGATGACCTGTTGGTTTTAAGTGATGGGTTTCGATGAACACATTGACACTTGCAGAGGTTGTTCGAAAGGCTAAGAACTGCGGGTATGAAGTTGAACCGGAGTAAGTCAAAGTTCTTACGAGCCGAGGTGAATTTCTTGGGGTTTGTCTTAGATGTCTAGAGTGGTAGGCCCGATCCCAGTAAGTCAGTCTCATCCACAACTTTCCTGTACCTCGTAACGTTAAGGGACTCTGGAGTTTCTTGGGTATCTGCAACTATTACTGCCAATTCGCTGAGGAGTTTTCTAAAGATGTGGCTCCACTTTTGGAACTCTTAAAGAAGAACAAGGTTTGGGCCAGGACGAATGTATGTCAAGTCAGTTTCGAGGCAGCTAAGATGTTGTTTACAAGTAAGACTATTGTGTATCATCCTGACTTTGGCAGCACTTTCTTTGTGAGCACGGATGTATCAGGCTATGGGCTAGGGGTTAAATTGTTTCAGTACGGATTTGATGGTGAGGAGAAGTTGTTGGCATTCATGAGTATAACTTCAACAGGGGCTGGGCGATCATACACCACCACTGTAAAGGAATGCCTGGCAGTCGTGTGGAGACTCAACAAGCTTAAGAATATCTTATTGGGCCACCAGGTGGTTGTCCTGTCAGATCACCATAGTCTGGCATTCTTGAAATCTTGTACGCTGATAGGTAGCATGCTCACGAGAAGATGCTTGGTGCTACAAGAGTTTGACTTAGAGATAAGGTATGTGTCGGGGAAAAGCAACCATGATGCGGATCTGTTAAGCAGGGTCATTGTTGAGAATGGTAGTGTAACCTTAGAGGAGCCACTCAGGGCAGGGCCGGTCATAGCTAAGGTTAGTGTGAAACGGGATGAGAACCTCATAGAGAAACTCAACGGTATTGCTGTGGCACATAGGAAAGATTGTGTCTGGGGCGAAGTAGTTGGGATTCTGAGTAAGCCGGAAAGGGATTTGGACAACCCGGCTGTCAGTAAGTTATTAACTTAGTAGTGTTTGAATAATAGTGTGCTGTACAGAAAGGAAGTCTAGATTCAGGGGTGTGGAGAGTTTGCACACCGAAGGTTTGGGTTAAGGAGTTGATAATGCACGTTTACAAGTCAACGGGACACTTTGGTGAAAAAAAAAAAAAACCTACTGGTTGTTGCAGCAGAGCTACGATTGAGGTAATATGGCAAGGTCGATGAGGCAGTGCGTCAGTTGCTGTGAGTTGTGCCAAAAAGCCAAATCCCCAAACAGAAGTTGGGAAGGGCCATGGCAGGCTATCATCCCTGACGGACCTTTGGACCTGCTGGTTGTAGACCTGTATGGACCCCTGCCAAAGTGACAAGGTGGTGTTAAACACATCTTCGTGGTGCTCGATGTATTTTCAAAATACGTAGTCTGTTATCCTCTTAAGAGAGCAACGGCCACCGCTTGTGTCAACCGTCTTGTAAACGCTAACTTTCCGCAGCATGGTAAGCCCAGGCGGATTATCAGCGACCATGGCAATTCCTCTATAGGCCACCTCATGAACACCATAGTAGCTGGGCAGAAGCCATTCCTTTGTTGAATGATTTTCTTAATCTCCACATCCACTGCAGCACTAGCTCTGCACCATCTGAATTGGTCAACGGTGAAGTTGCATGTGATCCCCTTGCCGGGGAATTGAATTTTCCAATTGAGGTGATGCCATCAAGAGAAGAAAAATTGAAAAAGGTGAGGGCTAAACTACAGGCAGAGGCTGAAAGGAGAATTAAGCAACAGGGTGTAGTACGCAACAGTTTCAACGTTGGCGACAAGGTCTTGTTAAGAGTTGGGGAACGTAGAGCCTCCCAGGACAAGGAGATTAAGAAATTTTTTCTCCTTTATGATGGCTCTTTTGTCATCTTGAGTAAAACTGGACCCAACTCATGGGATTTAGATAAACTGTCATCAGAAGGAGGTGTAAAGAGAGTATACAACTCGTATAATTTGAAACCCTTTAGATGTATGTAAAAGGGATAATCGTATGTGGATGTAGAATTGTTGGTATTGTGGTTGCAGTCTACAGATGATTTGTATTAGGGTATATATGTGACATTTTAAGAGATTTGTTAATTTGAGTTTCACAATATTGAGTCATGGTGTAATTACAATGTGTTCTTGATAGCCTGCTGTATCTTTTGATGATGAATGTATAGCTATATTTTGGTGTAATGTGATGTAAAGCCCATAATATTACTATTGAATTGATGATGTGTGTATTTTAAGGTATTAAGAATGCTAGATGTGTGGAGGTAAGGTTGTGCTTTGGAAGTACGTTAATTAACATGTTGTTTGATATTTTTTGTAGTTTTTTTTACTTCATTGAGTCTCTGCTGTTGTATTTACATCAAGGGAGGTGTGCGTTTTGTTTGCCCAGATTGGTAGTCTGCTCTTCCCCTTTTCTGCTAAGTGTGTGGGGTGGTTAATTAAGGTTCTTTCTTCTCTCTCTGTCTCTCTCTCTTGCCTTTCTCGCCGGTCATTGCTTCTGCGCAATCCCATTTAATCGTTGGGCCAGCCACTCTATAGGCCTTGGAGGGGGGCCTGGCAGGAGATGACAGTCGCGGCAGGCAGTTGGGGGGAGGGGGGAGTGGAGTGGAACCGAGATTGTGGGCGGCAAGTGAAGGGAGTATGACTAGGTAGCTGGCTTCGTCGACGAGTGGTGGGTCCCGTGTTTGGATCGGGTGGTGTGAGTCCGCGCATGTCTCGAGCCACATTTTTATGTGAAGAACTTAAAGCAGCGATGTTGGTCATTTTCATCACCCCTAATGCTATTGGTGGCATGCTCAGACTGACTGGTGCATATGGTTCATCGCCGAGGAGGCTATATTCACGTGTTGCTTCATTTTGAGGCTTGTTGGGAACAACTTGGAAGGAAGAGGGCCTTGCTTGTTAAGAGGGCTATCTCGACGCTGTGTGGGAGTGTGCCACGGTGTGATGGTACCATGTTGGCTTAGTACCAAAAATGGAACAAAATTTGACGTAGAAGTTATGTATTTGCCTCGGCTGACTAGCTTACGTCGGTGCAGTATCTCTTTTCTCTTAATACATGTAGTGCCATATGCATCACTATTGGAGGGGTTCGAATGCGGGCGCCCTTAAACGAAGAAGTAGAAAGAAATACAGTCAATTTCCATGATCATGAGAGGTTTTACTAACAAATACTTTGGACAGGCTGGTTACATCTCTGCACAAACGAGTGCCACGTGGGCGCACAACATGTGCCCTATAATTGAAATTACACCAAATTCATTACAAAATTAACTCCCCGGCCAAGCCTTCCTTATAGGTTAGGAAAATGAGATCAAAGTTACAAGTTCAACAGCTTTATATATCGCGATTGATCCAGCCCGGGTCAGTTTATTAGCGCGCGCGGGTACTCCGCCTATCACCATTTTAACCACTTCACAGCAACACACGACCAGCATGATCCAAGTCACAAAAACAAGTAGGAAAATTTTCAACCGACGAAACGCACACAGCGCCTCCGATGCCAGGAACAGCAGAGTCCTCTCTGGATCAATCGCTAAAAAACAATATTTATTTACTGGACCAACAAATCTAAAATACGTTTACGTGCACCTGCCCGTCATCAATAAACATAACAATACACAATATGATTCTCTATAACAAAATGCAGGACACTTAAACAACTAACTACTCAAATAAACATGACGGGGGCGCGACTACAGTTGAGATCAGCCCAGCATCACATCACCAAGAAAAACCCAGGCGTGGGTCATGCATACACCCAGCGCCGACGTCAACATTGCCTCTCAACTCTGTTGTTTACTAGAAAAACACCAATATCTCTAAACACCAATAACTTTAACAGGGCTGGTTTAACCACAATTCTCCACGAGAGCAGAATTACTTAGAATTCCAGGACGCGTCTGTAGACACCCAACATGACTATGTTTCATACAAAATTAATAAACATAAATTTCACTCTTAATTCATTTTTATCACTCACAAAATTATACTTTATTTGGGTCAGTAAATAAGCAGAAAGAATACATCCTATTTTAGCGGAAGTGTCTAGGCCGATAAGTAACCCAAAAACTTAATTATAAAATGTTATAGCTGCAATGAACAAGATTGGTGTTATGAAGAGAAAACAACTGAAGATCATTTTAATTTGAAACGTGATTATTTTATTGGATGGGCTTATTGCGCTCATGCAGGGGCAGAGTCCATGCTACTTTAATGTTTATTTGCTTCAGAATCTGATTCCGACACACTGATGTAGGGTGTTGGCTTGCACACAAGTAACTTTCTGGCTGGATGAGCCATGCACCGAACTTGGTATCGCAGCACACGCACCAGCAATAACCCCGTGCGCACGTCAGAGGTTCTTTATGAACCTTGCCAACCAAACCCTGGTCCTTATTACGACTCCAATTTAATGAAACTTTAAAATACAGGAAACACATTAATCAAATAATACACTTTAGGTGATGCGCTAGTTATTACTTAGGTAAAAAAAAAAAAAAAATTAGGCAAAGGTGGGTGGCACACATCACAACGGTAAGCTGTTGCAACGAAGGTGAGTGTCGGCTAAGTCACATTCGTCTGGTGTCCAAGAACATGTTTATTGTTTGTCGGCATCTTGGCTTGGGGTTACCTTAATCGGGGATTGGTTTGATAAGATCATTGCAGGAATTGCGATACAGTGATGGAATCGGTGTGGAGCTTTCAACTCTTTAACGGCCTGTGAAAATGTGTTTACTGCGGCATTTGAGCAATCAATGAATGACAATCACGCAATTGAGAATTGTCTGAAATGAGTGAGAAATTGCGCCTTGGTAATAAGACGAACATGTAAAAATATTTATTTTCTTAATTATTACCATTCTGGAATGTTCGAGGAACACTGTAATTTTTAGTGTGTAAGGCATGATGGGCCTGATGTATTTATGGTGTCTATTCTATAGTTATGTAAAACAAATACAGGCTTGGACTTTTGAAGGATAAAGCGCTTGTGGTTATTCAGTACAAATTAAAACATAGTTTTAATTTGTTGTAATTCGGAATTGTAAAATACGTAAAGTGGTTAAATGTCAGTTACACTTTCTCATTGCATATTTGTTGACCCATCAGTAATTACTACATATAAATAGATATTATTTCATGTTTGCTTGCCCCCTGGTGGGTTATAAATTTTTTGCTCTGCAAGTTGCACAACAGATTTTGGCCAGTTAATTTGTACCCTTTCAGTATGTGTATTGGCACTAAATGGATCGGCGGAAATCTTGAATTCTAGTTCAGTACTTGGCATTCTTCAAGTTTGCCCTTACAGCTCTGTCACATCAGGAAGGCGGCGCCTGTAACAAATATGCCTTCCATAGTATATACAAATAAACCGAAACAGTTACCAGAAAGAGCAAGTGACAATAGGTAAAGAATACGCACGCATCGCCATGATATTGTAACGTGACTTGCCTGCGTGGGAATTGTAGGGCGGGACGGTGTTGATTGGCGTGATTTGCCTGCGTGCAAAATCGGAATTGTGAAGGGCTGCAGTGCTGCTGAAAGAGAGGAAGGCACGCGATGCTTAGTCACAGAAGGACCCAAGCAACCCTGACAGTGTCAGCGGCTAGACACAAGTACCTAAACATACACCCGCCATTTTCTGGTCTACTTTGATATACTCTTATCTCGCTTTTGCTGTTAAAAATTGATTCTGTCGTTTCACTTGTAATCAATTCTCTAATCAAAGGCGTTATTTACAACAGAACAAATTAAAAATTTCGCATTTATTTTGTAATTCCACATTCTATTTTGTAATTTTGCATTGAACAATGGGAGAACAGTAACAAAAATTTAAGAATTCGTGATTTTGCGTGTTGCAAAAAACACTTGTCTCTAGAACTAACAAAAATTGCAAATACAGAGCAATTTCTTGAGGACTGATAACAAAATGATTGGTGGCAAAAAAGCATCAATATTTTTCAAGTACATTTCCCACATATTTCCGACCCCGAAAAAATCACGTACAATTCCCATACTACCTTAAATTTCCCGATCGCTGGACACCCTGCAGATTTACGCAGGGTTATGGTAGTCATGAAATTACTGTAGAAGGATAAAAACTAAATGCTAATGTACAAGCTGCCAAACAGTTTCGTGCGGAAAAAGGACTGTGTGCTTGCCCATGGAGAAGCGAGCAGCGAGTGTTCGCTGGCGCTGTTTCCTGCTTGTGGAGAGGAAGGGAGGAGAGGCCAGCTGCTGACCTGTCACCTTCCCTCCAGCCCCTCTTCTAGTTCGAGCTAGGCTGCATGCATGAGATAAATAAGTCGCACACATTGCTATGACAAAACAACGCAGCACAAGGCTTTTGTGAAATTTTTTTTGTAAATATGTAGAAATGTGTGGCTAGTGCACACCGCAGCATCTTACGGTCTTTTATGAAAGGAGGAATAATAACATATTTACAAACACGTAAGTCTTGTAAATATAACACAAGTCTAAATTATTTTAATACAAACACTGTATAGTAATCTAAGTAAGAATAAAACTGTAGAGATAATACTGTTACACGTTTGGAGCACAAACTTTTAATGTGGACAATTCCCATGAGTTCTTTTGGGATAGAGGTCTTATAATTATAAATAAAAGCGTTAAATTAAGTACTGGATTTAATAACTCACAAATCTATGAAATGCACAAAACAGTAATCAACTAGAACTCTCACAACACAATTAGTTATGCACACAATTAGTACTGGGCCACAGAACGTTAATTAACTTTGACAATTAAACCACAAGAATATTACCATTAATCAATTAAAGGCTACAAATCACAATAAAAGTTCGGTCATATATCCAATCAACCGTCTCTCAACCATCTCAACCAATTACAATGTATAACCTTAACAGTCCTAAGGGAGGATGGTTCACCATGTACAGTGCAGCACCCAGAGTGCACCACTGTCTTCACTCTTGAGGTCTTTGGTTAGACTCCCGTTGTGCACCTCCTTCTTCACCTGTCGACCTGCAGAAGAAGCCCTCATGTCTCACCCAGTACTGCTCCAAAGGTATGCGTCTGTAGCCTTGCAGTAGACTCAGACGTCACCAAGACGTCTTCCTGACATCACCAAGATGTCCTCACCAGCCTCTCTGCACAAGCTTAGCACCTCCTCCGAGCAGGACCAATAGCGAACTCTCGAAGCACTCCTCTTGAATCACCAGGTACACAGTCTCCTCAAGTAGCCAGTTACTGTCCACCTCGACACAACACCGTCAGTGTTGTTCTCCACAGCTCACTGCCTCTGCAGCACTCCAACACAACACCACAAGTGTTGTTCGTCCTTCCTGCAGCCCGCTGGCGTCACACAGCCTCGACAACAACCCCCACTACCGTGTTGCCCAACCACCGCTGCCGTGTTGCCCAACCACCGCTGCCGTGTTGCCACCCTCGTGATGCCACACCTTGTCAGCTCAGTCGCGCCGACACAACACCTGAGTGTTGTGTGTCCCTTCTGCAGGCTGCTGATGTTACTCAGCCTCGACACCGACCACCGCCATCGTCATGTCGCCATCCTCGAGTCGCTACACCTCGTCAGTTCCGCCGAAGTTACATCAACCTCGGCGCCATCGGGATACCGCCCCCAAGATGCTGGGTTCTCTTCACCTCTGCACTGCCGTCAGTGTCTCCTCTCGGCCCGTCACTTCTCACGACGTCCATCGCCGCCCCAGAGGCAACGCCGACCTAAGGGTGCTGCCTCACGCCACTCTCGGTTCTCACTTCATACTCGCCATACTCCAGACTGACTGCACAATACTAGACTGACTCTTCAAGACTCACTACAAGACTTTCACTTCCCGACTGCACAATACTAGACTGACTCTTCAAGACTCACTACAAGACTTTCCCTTCCCGACTCCACAAGACTTCGCAAGACTCCACAAGACTAGAACTTCCTGACTCTCCACGACTGTCGCTTCCCGACTGACTCATGTTGTGCAGTACTGAGGCTTTTATACGGCCCCTTCAGTGACGTCAATGGCTGATGCAATATGATGATCAGAAGTCTTTAAATAGACACCACCTCACTCACACTGACGTATTCGCACTGGCGTCATTAGGGAAACACAATGACGTCTCTCAGGAGTTGCGACGTAGTTGCGAAAACCCATGACATCACTGGTTGACTCACAGGGCTGACCACCCAGCATGATGTGATGTGCCTGCTGCCCGGCCAACACGCAACAATACTGTACTACAGAGTCAGCATATGAGGTAGCAAAAAGTATTATTTCTGACAAGATACAAAGTGCTCAAGTTATTGCGAATCACAATGGTGCAAAGTAACCCCAATGGACAATTATTATTTTTAAAACATTTGTTTATGTGGTAAATGTTTTTAATTAGTTAGCTACACCTTTAATGTCTTTCTCTCACTTGACACAGCCTTTGGATGTTGCTTTTTTTCATTTCTTGAAGCAAAAGTGGAGGCAGATTTTGTCAAATTACAAAAGCAGTCATAAAGGGCTGAAATGCATACTGTGTTCTCCAGAAACAAAACTTTACATCTCTCTTAAAATGTCTGCATGACAGTATTGCAGAAACTGCTGGGCAAAATCTGAGATCAGAATTCTTGAAGTGTGGGATCTATCCATGTGATGGTTTTAATGTTGAGAGAGAAAAGAAAAGAAAAGAAAAGAAAAGAAAAGAAAAAAAAAAAAGTAATTTTTCTACAGGTTGCAGGCTATTTATACATGCTACATAACCATAGACACAATAGCCAACGCACTAACAAAAAAGAAGGGTACGGACCTTGAAACGGATGCAGAACTGGTCTCCGCGAACGAGCTTCTCCTTGACTTGCTGGGGTGACAGGTGACGACACCTGTTATCATAACGGGGGACCTGCCTGGCACGCAACGCCTCTCGCCGCAACAGGTCCAGACGACGCTCTGAGCAGAAGCAGTGGTAGGCCGCCCCACTCTGTAAGATGTGCTCCACCTGTTCCCTTCAATACACGACATGCATCATGTACTGCACTAAGCAATGTAACACTGGTGTGCTGCAAGGATAAGGGTTCTTACTTGTCAATTTAGTTCTGTACACAGTTCTTAATACTCCACTGATCCACTGGGCTGAAAGGGCCCTAAGATATCAAACTCTTTGTACAAGACAATGAATGGACACGCTAACGATGTGATCTGGGAAACAGCAAATGTATTACACTTGTTTCATTTCACTAACACATGATAAAACTACCTACTTTTGTCCTCCAAGCACACCCTTGAGACATAACGCCACATTCTATGCAAATTAAAATTGCTACACTGTGGTAAATTACATGTTAATCTCTAAATTAGTACACTACAACACTGTCTCTCACAGTGCACAATAGGCAGCGTTGGCACAGACATTGTATTCAATTTGAAAATATGGCACAAAACATGAAAAATCTGAAAAAATTAGTATAACATGCAAAGATGGTTTGTTCTCAAATTACTTCAGGTTTGGTCATTCTATTTTAAATCAGTACATGCCTTTTGCAACACCATTTTTTATTTTAATGAAACTTTGTATGAAATATATATAATACTTGAGTAATAATCCATTCTGAAAAATTGTTTTAAACCTTTTTTGCACGAGATATAGGCTATATGGTCAACTGCAACGAAGAAAAAAAGTGACATTTCAGGGTCACCTATAAAGAGCCATAACTTTTTACCCTTTGCTGCTACGAAGCTCTGTCATAGCTATTAAGAAAGCTTAAAAACTAAATAATTTTTTATGTTCAGAGCAAATTTTACCTGAAATCAAAACTAACCCTCTTTTTTTAGGGTTGAATAGTACCTGAAAAAACTCTTGTTTCTGCGAGATTTAGCTATTATCCGTTCACTCTTAGTTGAGTTTTAGGATAAACAAAGCAAATGATAAACAAACACGTTCATTGGCTGCCGACCACCGTGCATTGTGATCTTGCATAAGAAAAAGATCTTTTTTATCCGTCGTGTACATATAAATTTACCACTCTATCACTTAATGAGAGAGTTTTATTAACAAATATCTAAAATATACAGACGTTGCAAACACAATCTACGACGCAATATATTTATTACTATAATTATGGTTAGCGGACGACACGTCCGTACAGTTGGTTCACGAGTTGAGTTTCTTGGTACAATTGCCAATATTTAGAGATGTACGATACTCTGAAAATACCAAAAGTTTAGTTCAGTAATAGTTACCACAGTAAAAAATAAGTCAGAAAAATCACAATCAGACGTAATGTTTTATTTTTTCAAAGCATCTTTGAACGTTTAACGCATCAATGTTGTGGTTAATGCGAATGTTTTTTTTTTTTCGTTCGTCCATTTTCCGTTCCAGTTCGTCCGAACCACGGCCGCGTGGTCTGAACCAAAGTTCCATGATCTATTTTGTTCCGTCCTCGCGTCGGTTTATATTTACGTCGCTTGCGGATTAGGTTATGTGATGCTGGACGTGAACAGTAAAAATGTCTTGCATCGTTTTCGAAACGTGGATATATGTCTTCAATACTAAACAAGCTGTGGTGATGTTAACAAGGGATGAATAAAAATCTCGCATAGCATTCTTATATATTTAAAAAAAACAATATGTATCGTGAATTATCAACAGATTGTTTGGTGATTTATAAAATGTACTTTTTTGAGAAACGAAGTACAAAATAATCCAGGAGGACTTTACAGTAAGTTTAATCACTCATTTTGTTGACAACTGTTTTTCTGCATGTAGTACCAAATTTTTGTTACGTTAATACCAGAATATTCTGAGACAATCGTTAGTCAGTACTTTAAAATTACAATTAAATTTTTAAATATACTGTAATTGCACATTATGTCAATATTTTTATCAAGTTTTTATGTAATTTTTGTTTCCCTATGTCAATAACACGTACAAAATTTTCACGCAATACTGTTTTAATATATACAGCGATGTTGTTTCCTATGATGCCAACTGTACACACTTTTGTCGGTTGGAAATAGTACGTCGGCGCGATGCACAAATTGAGCCAATTAGAAGCTAGCGAAATGCAATGATATTACTTTAATTGTTTACTTCAGAACTCAACTTAGAGTGAACAGAGAATAGCAATTAAATACTGAAGGGGTAGTAATAACAACATATGGTTTTCATGCATAGTAGACAGCACTGAGTACTACTAGGGAAAAAAATAATTCAGTTGTTATTTGGTCCTCTTTAAAATACATAATGATCAAAATAATTTCAGTATTTTTTACAAAAAGTTCCCCATTTCAAGGTCAAAAAAGGGCATGTGGGGGAAGGGGTAATTCTTTTTTTTTTTTTTTTTTTGTTTTTAAGGATAGCTTTTTTTAACATCTTTTAAACAAAAGAAATATCAACTTGATAGTTTGAGCGGTTTGAAAGCTACAAGCCTCTAGATGTTTATGATTTTAGCACATACCTTGTAGACTATATACGATAATAATAACTTACATATTTGAAGATATATCATTTATAAAGAAATAAAAAAGTTCAAATTAACTTTTTATACTTTGTTTACCTTTTATTGTGAAAGAAGTCTTTAAGTTGTGTGTGTTTTGATGAAAATTGTTGCATCAGCTAACAGCACACCTGTGCCTGTTTGAATATATGCAGTATTTTGCATCAGATAACAGAACACATGTGCCTGTTTGAACATGTACAGTAATGTTTCATCAGCTAGCAGCAAAGCTGTGCCTGTTTGACATGCATAATATTGTTGCATCAGCTAGCAGCACAGCTCTGCCTGTTTGAACAATCATTGTATTGTTGCATCAGCTAGCAGCACAGCTGTGCCTGTTTGAACATTTGCAGTATTGTTGCATCAGCTAACAGCACACCTGTGCCTGTTTGAACATGCACAGTATTGTTGCATCAACTAACAACACACCTGTGCTTGTTTGAACATGCACAGTATTGTATCATCAGCTAGCAGCACAGCTGTGCCTGTCTGAACATGCATAGTATTGTTGCATCAGCTAGCAGCACAGCTGTGCCTGTTTGAACATGCGCAGTATTGTTGCATAAGCTAACAACACACCTGTGCCTGTTTGAACATTTGTAGTATTGTTGCATCAGCTAACAGCACACCTGTGCCTGTTTGAACATGTGCAGTATTGTGGCATCAGCTAAAATCACAGCTGTGCCTGTTTAAAAATGTGCAGTATTGTTTCATCAGCTAACAGCATACATGTGACTATTTTAAAAATTTGCAGTATTGTTGCATCAGCTAACAGCAAACCTGTGCCTGTTTGAACATGTGCAGTATTGTTGCATCAGCTAACAGCAAACCTGTGCCTGTTTGAACATGTGCAGTATTGTTGCATCAGCTAGCAGCACAGCTGTGCTTGTTTAAACATGCATAGTATGGTTGCATCAGCTAGCAGCACAGCTCTGCCAGTTTGAACATTTGCAGTATTATTGCATCAGCTAACAGCATACCTGTGCCTGTTTGAACATGAACAGTATTGTTGCATCAGCTAACAGCACAGCTGTGCCTGTTTAAAAATGTGCAGTATTGTTTCATCAGTGAACAACACACCTGTGCCTGTTTGAACATGCACAGTATTGTTGCATCAGCTAACAGCAAACCTGTGCCTGTCTGAACATGTGCAGTTTTGTTGCATCAGCTAACAGCACGCCTGTGCCTGTTTGAACATGTGCAGTATTGTTGCATCAGCTAACAGCACACCCGTGCCTGTTTGAAAATGCACAGTATTGTTTCATCAGCTAGCAGCACAGCTGTGCATGTTTGAACATGCATAGTATTGTTGCATCAGCTAGCAGCACAGCTGTGCCTGTTAGAACATGTGCAGTATTGTTGCATCAGTTGCATCAGCTAACAGCATACCTGTGCCTGTTTAAACATGCGCAGTATTGTTCCATAATCTAACAACACACCTGTGCCTGTTTGAACATGCAAAGTATTGTTCCATCAGCTAGCAGCACAGCTGTGCCTGTTTGAACATGTGCAGTATTGTTGAATCAGCTAGCAGCACAGCTCTGAGTGTTTAAACATGTGCAGTATTGTTGCATCAGCTAACAGCATACCTGTGCCTGTTTGAACATGCACAGTATTGTTGCATCAGCTAACAGCACACCTGTGCCTGTTTGAACATGCACATATGGTTGCATCAGCTAACAACAAACCTGTGCCTGTTTGAACATGCACAGTATTGTTTCATAAGCTAACAAAACACCTGTGCCTGTTTGAAGATGCACAGTAGTGTTTCATCAGCTAGCAGCACAGCTGTGCCTGTTTGAACATGCATAGTATTGATGAATCAGCTAGCAGCAGAGCTCTGCCTGTTTGAATATGTGCAGTATTGTTGCATCAGCTAACAACATACCTGTGCCTGTTTGAACATGAACAGTATTGTTGCATCAGCTAACAACACACCTGTGCCTGTTTGAACATGCACAGTATTGTATCATCAGCTAGCAGCACAGGTGTGCCTGTTTGAACATACATAGTATTGTTGCATCAGCTAGCAGCACAGCTGTGCCTGTTTGAACATGCGCAGTAATGTTTCATCAGCTAACAGCATACCTGTGCCTGTTTGAACATGCGCAGTGTTGTTGCATCAGCTAACAATACATCTGTGCATGTTGGAACATTTGCAGTATTGTTGCAACAGCTATCAGCACACCTGTGCCTGTTTGAACATGTGCAGTATTGTTGATTCAGCTAACAGCACACCCGTGCCTGTTTGAACATGCACAGTATTGTTTCATCAGCTAGCATCACAGCTGTGCCTGTTTGAACATGCATAGCATTGTTGCATCAGCTAGCAGCACAGCTGTGCCAGTTTGAACATGCATAGTATTGTTATATCAGCTATCAGCACACCTGTGCCTGTTTGAACATTTGCAGCATTGTTGCATCAGCTAACAGCACACCTGTGTTTGTTTTAACAAGTGTGGTATTGTTGCATCACCTAACAGCACAACTGTGCCTGTTTGAACATGTGCAGTATTGTTTCATCAGCTAACAACACACCTGTGCCTGTTTGAACATTCACAGTATTGTTTCATCAGCTAACAGCATACCTATGACTGTTTTAACATGCAGAGTATTGTTTCATCAGCTAGCAGCACAGCTGTGCCTGTTTGAACGTGCATAGTATTGTTGCAACAGCTAACAACACATCTATGCCTGTTTGACCATGCGCAGTATTGTTGCATCAGCTAACAGCATAACTGTGCCTGTTTGAACATGCGCAGTATTGTTGCATCAACTAACAACACACCTGTGCCTGTTTGAACATGAACAGTATTGATGCATCAGCTAACAGCATCCCTGGGCCTGTTTGAACATGCACAGTATTGTTTCATCAGCTAACAGCATAGCCGTGCCTGTTTGAACATGCGCAGTATTGTTTCATCAGCTAGCAGCACAGCTCTGCCTGTATGAACATGCACAGTATTGTTTCATCAGCTAGCAGCACAGCTGTGCCTGTTTGAACATTCACAGTATAGTTTCATCAGCTAGCAACACAGCTGTGCCTGTTTGAACATTCATAGTATTGTTTCATCAGCTAACAACACACCTGTGCCTGTTTGAACATGCACAGTAGTGTTTTATCAGCTAGCCGCACAGCTGTGCCTGTTTGAACATTCATAGTATTGTTGCATCAGCTAACAGCATACATGTGCCTGTTTGAACATTTGCAGTACTGTTGCATCAGCTAACAGCACACCTGTGCCTGTTTGAACATTTGCAGCATTGTTGCATCAGCTAACAGCACACCTGTGTCTGTTTGAACATGTGCAGTATTGTTGCATCAACTAACAGCACACCTGTGCCTGTTTGAACATGTACAGTTTTGTTTCATCAGCTAACAACACACCTGTGCCTGTTTTAACATGCACAGTATTGTTTCATCAGCTAACAGCATATCTGTGTCTGTTTGAACATGCACAGTATTGTTTCATCAGCTAGCAGCACAGCTGTGCCTGTTTGAACATGCGCAGTATTGTTGCATCAGCTAGCAGCAGAGCTGTGCCTGTTTGAACATGCACAGTATTGTTGCTTCAGCTAGCAGCACAGCTGTGCCTGTTTTATAATGCGCAGTATTTTTGCATCAGCTAACAGCACACATGTGCCTGTTTGAACATGAACAGTAATGTTTCATTAGCTAGCAGCACAGGTGTGCCTGTTTGAACATGCACAGTATTGTTCCATCAGTTAGCAGCACAGCTGTGCCTGTTTGAACATGTGCAGTATTGTTGCATCAGCTAGAAGCACAGCTCTGAGTGTTTGAACATGTGCAGTATTGTTGCATCAGCTAACAGCATACCTGTGCCTGTTTAAACATGCACAGTATTGTTGCATCAGCTAAAAGAACACCTGTGCCTGTTTGAACATGCACGTATAGTTGCATCAGCTAACAACAAACCTGTGCCTGTTTGAACATTCACAGTATTGTTTCATAAGCTAACAACACACCTGTGCCTGTTTGAACATGCACAGTAGTGTTTCATCAGCTAGCAGCACAGCTGTGCCTGTTTGAACATGCATAGTATTGATGAATCAGCTATCAGCAGAGCTCTGCCTGTTTGAACATATGCAGTATTGTTGCATCAGGTAACAACATACCTGTGCCTGTTTGAACATGAACAGTATTGTTGCATCAGGTAACAGCACAACTGTGCCTGTTTGAACATGAACAGTATTGTTGCATCAGCTAACAACACACCTGTGCCTGTTTGAACATGCACAGTATTGTATCATCAGCTGTGCCTGTTTGAACATGCACAGTATTGTATCATCAGCTGTGCCTGTTTGAACTTACATAGTATTGTTGCATCAGCTAGCAGCACAGCTGTGCCTGTTTGAACATGCGCAGTAATGTTTCATCAGCTAACAGCATACCTGTGCCTGTTTGAACATGCACAGTGTTGTTGCATCAGCTAACAATACATCTGTGCATGTTGGAACATTTGCAGTATTGTTGCAACAGCTATCAGCACACCTGTGCCTGTTTGAACATGTGCAGTATTGTTGATTCAGCTAACAGCACACCCGTGCCTGTTTGAACATGCACAGTATTGTTTCATCAGCTAGCATCACAGCTGTGCCTGTTTGAACATGCATAGCATTGTTGCATCAGCTAGCAGCACAGCTGTGCCTGTTTGAACATGCGTAGTATTGTTGCATCAGCTATCAGCACACCTGTGCCTGTTTGAACATTTGCCGCATTGTTGCATCAGCTAACAGCACACCTGTGTTTATTGTAACAATTGCGGTATTGTTGCATCACCTAACAGCACTAGTGCCTGTTTGAACATGTGCAGTATTGTTTCATCAGCTAACAACACACCTGTGCCTGTTTGAACATGCAGAGTATTGTTTCATCAGCTAACAGCATATTTATGACTGTTTTAACATGCAGAGTATTGTTTCATCAGCTAGCAGCACAGCTGTGCCTGTTTGAACATGCATAGTATTGTTGCAACGGCTAGCAACACAGCTATGCCTTTTTGAATATGCGCAGTATTGTTGCATCAGCTAACAGCATAACTGTGCCTGTCCGAACATGCACATTATTGTTGCATCAGCTAACAGCACACCTGTGCCTGTTTGAACATGCGCAGTATTGTTGCATCAACTAACAACACACCTGTGACTGTTTGAACATGAACAGTATTGTTGCATCAGCTAACAACACACCTGTGCCTGTTTGAACATGCACAGTATTGTTTCATCAGCTAACAGCATCCCTGTGCCTGTTTGAACATGCGCAGTATTGTTTCATCAGCTAACAGCATACCTGTGACTGTTTTAACATGCGCAGTATTGTTGCATCAGCTAACAGCACACCTGTGTTTGTTTTAACAAGTGCGGTATTGTTGCATCACCTAACAGCACAACTGTGCCTGTTTGAACATGAGCAGTATTGTTGCATCAGCTAGTAGCACACCCATGCCTGTTTGAACATGCACAGTATTGTTTCATCAGCTAGCAGCACAGCTGTGCCTGTTAGAACATGAATAGTATTGTTGCATCAGCTAGCAGCACAGCTGTGCCTGTTTGAACATGCACAGTTCTGCTGCTGTCAACTAGTTCAGTTTGCTGTAGATCTCTGACAGAGAAGGAAGTGGTTTTAAGGCATCTTTTGAAGCTTATCAGTGGTTTGGTTGGTATTAGTATTGTGATAAGTTGGTACTATGAAATGTGTAATAAATAATAATGATGGAGTGTTCAGTAGGCTTTTCACGAATGAAGCTGTAGTATTTTAAGTTATAGCAGATCTTCTACCATAGCTGATTTTTCTGAACTTAGTGCCAGTATGAAGAACTTGATTCATATGAGAACTGGTTGTGATAACATTGAAACAGTCTGCATATATCATGAGAAACATTTTTTATAAAAATTCACCCAAATGTATGGAAATTCTTGCTGTGACCAATTTTCTGTACATAAGAAGTCAATTACAAAGGGATTATAGGTTATGTATTTAGATTTATGCATACAAAATTCCAAACTGAAACTCATTCCTGGTAAAGCTGTGTGTCGCAAATGTTTGTCCAAAATACAAGAAAGTGAGTCATCTGATGACAATATTTATGAGCCAATTGTGTTAGTGGATTCTGTGAATGAAGCATGTAATGTTCTTGGTATCTCTCAAGTAAAGGTTATAAAACTGTCAGTTGATACAAAATCATCTGCTATTAAAAAAAAAAAAAAGTCAAAAATTACAGAAACAGCCACTCGTAAACTGAATCAATCATTTAACCTAGAGTTTTCACCTGATACTGAAAATCATACAAAGATACAAAATAAATTATGAACTCATTGTGAAAAATTAGTTGGAAAACTGAAGGAGCGAATGAAAACAGCAGACACCATTCAAGAAAAGGTAAATATTTTGAGTATTCTTCCTTCAACTTACACATATGGCAAAACACAGGAAGAATTTGATGTAAGTAAATACTTAGTAAAACTCGTGATTTGGTAAACAAACAAGGAGTTCTTCCAAAAGTCGAAACAAGAAAGGCAAGTAATGTCCTTGAAGTAGAAACAATTAATTCAGTACAAGAGTTTTACCAAAATGATGATTACAGTAGAATAACGTCTCGGAAGAAAGATTGTAAGTCAGTCCTAGTGTCAACCGGAGCAAAAGTAAACATCCAGAAAAGGCTCATTTTGTGTGATTTGAAATAACTGTATAAAGCTTTTAAGACAAAACACCCAAACAAGAAGATAGGTTTGTCTACATTTGCGGAGCTTAGACCAAAATTATGTGTACTAGCAGGAAGTGCTGGTACACATTCCGTTTGTGTATGCTTATACTATCATCTGAATGTAAAACTCCTACTTTCAGGTATTAATAAAAGTTAACATTTTTGCAAGGAAATGTTGAAGCTCATGGACTGCAATATAGAAAGTCAGTCTTGTATGCTGTCAGAATGCGTAGAGTGCCCTGGCATGGAAGCTGTCTTTGTCTTTATAATACAAGAGCTGGCAGAAGAAATAGAAATCTCTTTCAAGCATTAGGTATCAACAGACAGTTGTGAGCTTGCTTCCTGTGTGTGTTAGTTCTATGTTGTGGGGAAGTTGTGTGAAAAAATTAAGCAATTGAAAGTCCATTTCATTGCCAAAAAACAGTCATAATGTCTTAATTCACAGAAGGAATCTCTTGAAGATGGTGAACTCATTGTTTTGGGGGAATTTTCAGGAAATTTTTCCTGCATTGTGCAAGATGAGGTCCAGTCTTTCCATAAGTGAAGTACTCATCAAATCTCCAGTGTATATCCCCTCATCAGTGGGTGCTCTTCAGAGGAAGGGATGGCAACGGCAACAGGAATACAGACAGAATAGCAGACAGAAACAAGGTAAGAACAGTGTTAAGAGTCAACATGAAGATGAGGTGTTTGAGTGCAGCAGATGCCAAAAACTGCATACAAGATGGGAATGCCCAGAATGGGGCAAGAAATGCAACAAGTGAGGGCAGCTAAACCATTTTGTGGCAGAATGCTAAGTGCTGCAGGTAGAATCAGTGCAACAAAAAAATGGTAGTTATGATGATGATGATGACATATTTGAATAACATAGCCTCAAAACAGAAGGTGTATATTTGGTGTACACTTCTTCAGTGTATACATGTCCGCGAACTGCAAAACCGGGACTCAGTTTTGTAGACATGTCAAAAACAAAATGGAGGTAACTAGTCATTATATAGCAAAAACGAATACTGTTGAAAATTTACTCTGTTTCAGAGGTAAATGTGATACCCTTAGATGTGTTTAAGAAAATTTACAGGCAACTGAAAGTGAGGGACACAAACGTAGTGTTTGAGTCGTATAGGGCCATACAGATAAAACCAGCAGGAGTAGTACATTTACATTGTCTAGTAGGGGAGAAAGAAGCTTATTTAGATTTTACAATGTGGATGTCAAATCAACTCCATTGTTAAGTATGTCAGGGAGTGTACAACTAGTGTTTATACAAGCAGTACACAGCATGAGGAGTCAACAGGAAGCAAAAGATGAATTTGTCAGAATAAATATGGATGTGTTCATGGACTGAGAACGTTCCCAAATGAAAATACCATTAAGGTTGACACTAATATACCTCAATTCCAACATGCACTAAGGAGAGTAGCAAAGTCTAGGTTAGGCCCTCTCTCTAAAAAAAAAAGTTTGGAAGACTGCAGGAGGCAGGGGTGGTGTCAGGGTAAAGGAACCAGACCCTGAAGGATAAATAACGGACGACTTGAATTGAGGCGGAGCTTCAGTCAAGTGAGGGATACAATTCCTATCTCCATGGATACCGCAGTCGAACATAACCTTCATTTAAGTGTTTGGCTTCAAATGTCCCGGATGAGATGTACTGTACGTCAAGAAAACTGATTAATTGTTTGGATTTTGCCGTTTTTTTCAGGTAAACATTAATCTTATGTAATTGCGTATCTTAACCATGAAATTAAAACGAATATTTTTTACCCTTGCCTGCAAATCTATGAATGCGCAAAATTTTTGCTATCTGCAATTACCAACTAACAAATCAGCATATTTGTAAACAAGCTTTGTTTCCCACATTACTTTTCCCCTGAGGTGACGTCAGGGGACGTGTACTTCTAGTCGTCCATTAACAATGTCATTGTGGATAAACCAAACTGCAATGCTAGGATATGTCATGACCCAATTGAATTAAATAGAGCGGTTATCAGAAAATGATATTTGATTAAATAATTGCAGGACATTTACAACCATTTGAACAAAAAGAAGTATTATACCAAGAAGCATACAAATGACCGAGTTGGCACTCCCAGGTTAAGCCTCGTGTCTTATTTTCTGGCCTATTTTCACCTCACTAACGATAAAATGTTACCAACCATGTAGCTTGAAATCATACAAGGAATCACCTGCTTAATTAATTATTTACTTTTAGAAGTGTTGGCATATAATGCCTAGAAAACACTATTTTATACTTTCTTCTCTGTCTGTAATTGCTTATTTCCTTTATTTTTAACTATTTTCAGTAAATTAAATTTTTTTCAAAAGTATTTGGTTTTCTCCCTCCAAATTACCGCAGTTAACAGTGTCATGTTATTGTTTCGACATTTTTATAATGCATGATTTGAACATTTCTTGGGAAATGTTCCGTTATATGAAAGTATGTCAACGTATGTAATTTATTTATACGCACCAAAAGTGGCATGAGTTTGTAAAATAATTTTGTGGGAAATGTTTTGGTTAGGGAATTCACAACACTGCACTCAACATTTTGTTACATACATTATTCGTAATGTAAATCCAATACTGCACACAGAAAAATTAAATAGTGACACACGACATACGTAGAACACTAAAAACTCGCCTTCAAATAAGATGTTTTAACGCACTTACAACCTAGAAAAAACAGAATTTAAAACAACTGACACATGATAACAAACAAATATAATAGAATCGAAATGACCAGGCTCACAAACCCAAGAAGCAAAATGTTTTATCATATTACATGTTGAAACGGAAACTGTTTGCGATCTTATATCCTTATAATTAAGTTATTCAGAAGGTTGAGCATGGCTATTTGAAATAGAAGCAGTTACGACAAACCATATTAAAGATGACAATGGCTGTATTAATTTGAGATGTAAATTATCCATTGTTTTCTTCTATATTAGTGGTATTTAAGTTTCAAAGTAAGGCCATGGTTACACTAGAGGTGAAACCTGTTCAGTTAAATATATTCAGCAGCCATGCTTCATCGTGTTTAAAGCTTAAACATGTTTTTGAGGTTACACGACTTAGATATTCAATGAACTTTCTAACCTCTACAAACTTGGAACCTGAAATGTACCATGTTTAATTTTTTTCACATCTACACTAAACATTTGTGACTTTTTTAAATTACCATATTGCCTTTAACTGAAACTCTACTGTGTGTGTAAAGTGTATATAATTATTTTATCCTTAAAAGTTAATTTTATTTAACGAGTGCAAACTGTTGGACCAAAGAGCAGCCATATCTGTTACACAGATAGTTACTCCAAGCAACCAATCAGAGAGAAGCATAGAAGATATGTAGTTTGAAACTGCATATGAAAGCAGTTTACTTAGAATTAGTTGATAGCTTGTGTAACCGCTCCGTAAAACTGAACATGTTTAAGTGAATTAGTTCTGTATTCAGTGTGACCGCGGCCTAAGTTTACATTGTCACAGTAGTAAAGCAGGTTCTGTTCACAATGTTATTAATGCTTACGTGCTTTGTTTTTATTTACAAGACAAAGGTATTTTACAGTTTAACCATCGATGCATCAGGCTTAAAACAATAAAAATTTAGGACCATGCTTATCCTGCAATACAAATTTTGCAAAACAAAACGTTCTATGGGAGCGTCTATACATGTACTACATTGACAATGGGACGTGTTAAATACATAGTACAACATATTACCTTAGATATCACGTTGACAAGTGAATACAAAATTCTTGCAAAATGACATTTCTTTGTATTTTATCAAGCCTACTTAAGCAGACTGCATGTCACAACTCACTTTCAAAACATGAGTTAGCCGATGACTCTTTTAAAGCCTTATTTACCATTAACTAAGGTGCTAACTTGGTGTTATGGCAGGAGAGGGAGAGAAGAGAGGAGGAAGGCACAAAGGGAGTGCGTGCACAGTGTCGGTTATCAACATTATGTGCGGATCCTTCCTAGTTCCTACCACTCGTCATAAAAAATTGGTCTCCTTTTGCTGAAAACCCAGGGGAAAAAATATGTATGTTTCGGCTGCCCCCCCCCCCCTCCTTTACCACTTCCCAGGTTACATCCCTGAAGGAGATTATAAAATGGAGTTACACATTTATTTCAATTTAGTGTAAAGATACGTTACTTTCTTTAGTAATTTAATTAATATCTGCACCATTAAACTAATTTTAAACCAGTCAGCATATTTAAATTTAAATAATTTTCAAAGTTTTCCTGGAACTGAATTTGAATTACTATGTTAATTAATGAAGTATTTATTTATGTGTCTTCTTTAATTTCCAGTGTTTCTGCATGTGCATTGTACTACGTTTTGGTTGTGAGTTTGTATGTCAACAGTAGATTTTATATTTCTATATGGTAAAATACTTGGTTATCAATTTAATATTCAGAGTTTTGACATGTATGTATACACATAAGGAGGATATCATATACACCTTTCATAATATGGAACACCCATCAGTTGGGTCTGAAAGAAGAACACGGTCACACCATATACCTACTTCACGGATTACTGCCTATTTTCACACTATGGGGAAACACTTGCTGGCAGGCCAGGAAATCAATTGTGCCAAAAAAAAAAATCCTCTATATTTTAAGCCAAATATCAGTATTTAAAGCCTTACAAAAAATATTTAACAGTAAGTTTTTTTGTAGTTTTAGCTAAAGCAACCACCAAAAAATATTTTTAATCACATGACACCCACGTGTACAATTATAACAACCTGCTAGATGTGTACGAAATATGCATATACTGAGAGATCCAATCATCTTTGTACAATTGCTACACAGCTTACTGTACCTATACAATTGCAGCCTCTGTGACTGCATGTATGGACCGAATGGTCCGCCCTGGCCTGGGGACTCATCAGGTTGAATACCCGCCCAGGCCAAGTCCTCTTCTAGGCTCTCAGCGGCCCCCGGCACAAGCCTGCTCTGGTCTGTGTCCTCTAACCGGAGAACGAAGTTGCCCCCACGTGACCGAGCAAACAAGTAGTTGTACAGCGCAGTGCGCAGCCCACCAAGGTGCAGGTGACCTGCAGCAAGAAACAAGATACTATATGTCCCAAAACCACAGACTGTAAAGTGAGAAGTCGGCACATCAGGGGGTAACTACTATTAATTGGAACATTTAGAACAAAATTCTCAGATGTTAAAGTAGCATTTAAACAATGCAAGATTTAATTTTCTACGAAATTTCCCATGCAAGAATATAAAAAAATTGAAGTTATTTCACACAGATATAACACACTCAGTTTAGAAAATAGGTAGTTGGTCACTTTTATTTCTTAATTTTATTTATTTATTTTGTTGATATTGTGTGCCTTGGAATAGCACAAGGTCTTGGTTGAAATACAAGGCAGAAATGGGAACCCTCCCAATAATCATCTGAAGGGATTTTGGAAAACCAAAATCAAGATGGCCGGAGACGGAGCCGGATCCTCTCGAATGTGAGGCTAGTGTTTTACCACTGCTCTACTATGCTCGATATTTACCACTGCTTCGCCACACTTGGTATGCTGCTCCATCACGATCAGTACGATAGTAAATAGCTAATATATTAAATATTAACACACATAGTTTTCAAATAAATTTGACTATGTTAAAAATAGTTTGTTCAGTATTTTCTGAATAGCTGAATCATTTCTGCTGCATTAATCACATATTAAAAAAATTGTTAATGGTCAATGCATGACACACCAGATCTCTGTATGCACACCGGAAGGTTTATTTCCTCCCATCTGAAAATTTAACCATTATCTGAAGCAGAATAAACATTTTAAGTAGAGTTTATAGCTCAGTGCAGTTAAGGCTGATATTGAACTGAGCATGACTGAATAGGTTGCTTCAAAATTGAGGAATAAAGATTACGCAGGCTATATAACTGCGAAAATTAAGCTAAACTACGACATTTCAACAAAGCTTATTGTTTTTTAACCTCCAATGGGCAGTCAAAAACGGAAATGAACTGTAAAATGCTCGTTTTGTCTCAAGATACATACATCTTTCAGCTGTGTTTCAACATAATCATCACACAGATTGACACACTTGTATTACCGGTGCACCAGCTTTCCAATACCCTCTACAAAAAAAATTGTCTCTTGCCTAGTCAACCATGTTGTCACAGTGTCTCACAGTTTATCATTACTATTTAAGGGTTGTCCTCCCAACCAATTTTTTAGCGTAGGAAAATAATGGAAGTCACACAGTGCCAAATTTCGGCTCTATGGAGGGTGATCAAACACTTTCCATCGGAAACATGCATGCAGTTGTTGGGTTATGGAAGCACTATGTAGTTGGGCATCGTCTTGAAGCAAGACAAAACCCAATACTAACCCTCCTCTTTGTTTGCTGTGGATCAATTGATGTAGCCTTCCCAAATGCCGCACAGTATGCAACAGCATTAGTCTATAGTCCATGCGGGCAAAGCCACAAAGCGACAGCTATAGAGCATCCCAAACTTAGATTGCAGTACAGAGCTTATGGCGCGCTCTGTTGCCACATCGCAGCCACGCTACGAAGTTCGGGAGGTGAACTACTTCAGAATTTTGAGCTTTATAAAATTATATTATTTATTATTCTAGTTGATATTACCATTATTATAGCATCACACTTCAAAATATGTAATTAATGATATTTTCCATCACTTTAAATAAGAAACAATCCACATACTCCACTGATAGCAAGTCACTAAATGAATTGTGACGAGCACTTCATTAAGAACTAATTATCACATATATTTTAATCGTTATAGCTACTGCTGACAAAACGTAATATTTTTTCAATTTCGGTAGCATCTGACTTAAGACAAAAACGTGGTTGAAGTAGTTGATTATGAGGAGATTGATCATTCAAAACCCATGTTGTATGAGAATTGAAACAT
Organism: Medauroidea extradentata; assembly: GCA_003012365.1. Classification (NCBI taxonomy): domain Eukaryota; kingdom Metazoa; phylum Arthropoda; class Insecta; order Phasmatodea; family Phasmatidae; genus Medauroidea; species Medauroidea extradentata. The sequence goes on along the minus strand of PNEQ01099504.1, from coordinate 6,830 downwards.
GTCTTATTTTCTCACTTTTTTGTCTGCTAAGAATACATTTAAAGTGGGAAGGGGGGGGGGGGTATTTATTTACTTGACATTTTTACGTGCCCTCGAACAGCACAAGACCTTGGTAGTGATAAACTGGTGAAAAGGGGGGGGGGGGGGTGAGTCTGCCACGGCCTTTGTTAAGGAACCATTCCAGCATTCTCCTACAGCGATTTCAGAAACCCCATTGGAAAACCGAAATCAGGATGGTTGGAGCCGGGCATCGAAACCAGGTCCTCCCGAATGTGATGCAAGTGTTTTACCACTTCTGCACCACGCTCAGTTATCAAACAAAAGAGAGTATACTGATGATCTGCCGTAATGTCAACTTAGGCGTATCACTTATTTCCACTACTTCTTTAATAATTATATCTTAAGCCTAGACGAGAGCACATAAAACAGTATGTTTACCAGTATTGCTTAATTTTTTTTACTATATGTTATGTAGTTTTTCAATAAGTAAACATAAAGTTGAAGGTAATTACGAATTTTCGTCAGTCAAAAACTTACCGAAACCATATAAATATTTTTGTCAACGAATCAAATTAAACAACACAGTAAAACTTTATAAACAAACTGTATGAGAGGTTTAATTTTATATTTTCTCTGATTTCAGATTTTAAAAATAGTTGCCATACGAGTAGTAGAAATGAAGTATCATTGCCTTAAATTTGTTTACGGGAATTACTTATCGTTTGTCTTTCCTTCATGACTTCAATTTTTCAAGTAAGTATGACGAACTGTGTTGCTATTGTTTCTTCTTATTAGCGTAAATGGTTTGGAACATCCAGTTTCTTCTAAAGCTTCCTTAATGCGTTAATAGCATGTGAAAAATACTGGAATATGATCAATATAATATTTCGCTCCCTTTCTCGTAGCCTACCTATATTATGACTTTTACTGTTTTCCCTTCCATACGAATACATGTTAACAAAAATTACACACATGAAATTTTGGTTCGAAATCAGTAACATATACGACAAACAGCTCTGCCACGAGACGCCTTAGTTTCACAACTGAACTAGTTCAGGGCACTGGGCGAAGAAAACTGCTGACTAAAGGTAGCCAGTATCTTATTTATTAACCATTCCAGATATAACGTCATAGTCAGAAAAGATAACGGGATGTTTTTTTCTCATCAGCAAACACTTCAAGGGACACTCAGCTGTCGAGTTTGTAGAGCGAGCGCGTCACAATAATACGCCGGACATTTCACAGCTATAAACAAGAGAACAGCTAAAGCTATTGAGGTGGGGTTGCTTTTAAAAATAGATTCAGCTCATTACGAACAACTTCCTCACTTTCATCCCCATCTAACTTGAATAGCTAAAAAGTTTCTCACTAACCAACTTTTTGATGTTTCAGTTTGTTAGAAAGCACACATTATGTTACAAAAAAATTTCTGTACAACAAATGAAAAAAATTTATCCTTCAGATCTTTTTGTTTGCATCCAGATATATGAAATTACACACCATAAAAATTCGGATACGATTTTGTTTTTGATTCATAAGTTATGTGATATAATTAAGGATGCATGAAAACCGCACCAAGTTCAAAATATTTGTTTTTTAATTTTTTCAACCCCTAAAATGATGTAAATGATGAACCAACTATATTAACCGATGCGTGTTTCGATTCTGTACAATATGCAAAAAATTTAAAATCAAAGTTACAAAGTGAAAATTTTTAGGATTTTTGGCAACAGCGCGTGCCGAAACAAGGACAGTGCTAACTGCAGTTACCGTGCGATGAAAAGAGAGTGAATGTCCATATAACCCTGTACTGTAATCTAAGCGTGAGACGCTCTATTATAGTACAATAAGTAAACATGAGTTTCTCCATGTTATAGCAGCCTATTATATACGAGCACTGTACATCAAATGAATACTAAGAAAGAACATCCAGGATCAACTGCTCAACTTTAAAAATTGATGAAAAAATACTCATTGAATATGTAAACTGTTTCTCTAGTGCATAAATGAGGGCCTTGGTGGAAGAATGGGGCATGGTACATTTGCAAAATCTCAGAAACAAGAAGTAAAATATATATTATTTAAAAAGGAAAAATTCCAAGTTACATTAAAACATCTCAAACCTTGTATTATGTTCGTAATATATATTTGCAAATCATAAAGAATCATGTTAAATAAACATTAGCTGCTGTCTTCTCAGAAGTTTACAAATGTTTTCCACCCAAGGCCTTCAATTATCTATGAACTCCACACTTTTGCGTGCAGCAGTTGGCATCCCTGGCATTATCTTTGTTACGAAGGAAACTAAATTTCTTTACATTTCCCATGTTATTTCAGAGAATTATTGCCATGTCTACTAGAAGTAAAGCAAAAACGTAAAAATTTCTTTTTTACTGTAATTTTTTTTTCAAAGAAATTAAAAATTTAAGTTTTCCTTAAGGTTTCTTACGTGAAGTCCTGTTTTTTTTATCGTACAGTAAAACCAATTTTTTACACCCCTTTGTTTTACATCTGCTTCTTGTGGTACCATTTGCTCCTTTTACATTAGACATTTCCCTCTTCTTACACTTTCCTCAATTTTACAACAATTTTTCCAGGTCACTTGAGAAGCGTAAAGAAGGGTTACACTGTATGTGTTTTTAATATTGTACATTATAACAATAAAAAACCTTAATGAAAGTTCTGTTACAGTTATATTACGCATTACAGAGATTCTTGTAATTTTTACCTAAAACTTTTGCAGACCTTACGTATAGGCAACTGTTGGATTGAGGTTCCCGACAATCTAATCGAGAAATTTTGGACTTTCAGCTATCAGATTACAGGTTATTTGAGATAATACCTAATTACAAAAATGTATACTAAAAAAAATACCCATTTGATATTAATAATTATTTTGCTTCTCCAGATTTTTCTAACAAGAAATTTCCTTGAAATATTTATTACTGGGTGTTCTCCATTATTTCCAATACCTATTTACAATAAAAACTCACACATAAGTACACATATAGGCTATTATTGACTAATACTAATGTCTAACAACAGTTACAGCATACACAATATGAGTTTTAGAGCTGGTTTCACCAACCTCTGAGAAGCATTTAACATTTGTTAAAGAGCATTATCAGATGATTTAAACGTGTAACACCTTCTGTTAATTCTTTTTAGCAAATGTTAAATGCTTTTAAACAGAGGTTGGTGGAACTAGGCCTTGAAATATTAATTATTAGCTTACATTAGTCATCTATACATTTCCAGAATCAAGAGCACATTACTGTTACTGTATCAATAATTTCTTTTAAACTTTAAAACAAGTATGCAAGAAGAGTTATTTTTAAATGTTTTTTTATGTCACTCCTTAATGCAATTTTCTCTGGTAGTGTGCTATATATTAACCCTTCCTGAATAATGGCTCCCCTCTCAAATTTAGATAAAAAATTTAGGATTGGTCTCAGCTTATGAGATTCTCATGTGTTATATGAATTAACAAACATTAAAGATCTGTATACATACTCATTGATGAATGTAAGAAATCCTAATGCAACAAATTTTTTCCTGCAGCTGGATACATTTTTATTACCGGTTATTACACAAATTGCTATCTTTTGTAATTTCATTATTAACTATTTCCCCGAGGTATTTCTCCAAACTTCCTAATTACTGTAATAATAATAATAATATGATAATTAATTAACATGTGATTCGGCAACCACCAGGTGGCAAGCTCTAACCTCATCCTCAATCACCAACCAATTCCCTCCTAAACTCCCAACCCCTTTCGCCATCACCAACTCCTCCGAAAGTAAATTCCACTCCCTCACCGACCTCCTAAGCATCGACTGCCTACCCCACCCTGTTCTGCTCCTTATCATCTGAATCTTCTTGCTGTTATTCCCTCTTCCTATATAATCTGCCTTGGTTAACAGGCAGCCTAACTTACCCCAGCATCCTCTGCATTCACAACCTTGTACACCCTGACCAGACTTTCCACTCTTCTTCTTTTCTTCAGCAACTTCCATCCCAGTTCCTTCAACATCACAGATGGCCGAAAGTTCTCTTCAACCTCACCAGCCTGCCCACTACTTCTCCTTTTAATTATCCTTCACCCACCGAACTGCCCGTCTATGCACCTTCTCCAGAGCCGCACCTCCAATTCCACGTACGGGTCCCACTTTGCTGAAGCCTACTCTTAACATGTGTTGTATCATTGTAATATACACCTTTTTTTTCACTACACTACTAACTTCCTTTACTACCCTTCCTAGCATACCTACAGCCCTTCTTCCTTTAGACACCACGTCTCCACACTACAGCACTCATGACTAGAGAATGTGTATTCTGAATGAAGTTTCCTCTATTGCCTGCCCTTCCCATCCATACATATATGAAACACATGGTTATTTGGCTAAATTTATTTGTATTTGTCTCCAACTTCCCCATCAATTTGGGCAATGAATTTTTGAACATACTGTATCTACTCCTCAAATACGTCCATACCCAAAAACCAAAATTTATTTCAGACCAATTAATCTTTTCATGAACACAGTACACAAAACAGAAAACTCATACACTTGCATGTTGTCCACTTAAAAATGCTTCAAAGAGGGCCTTCTTACTCTTCAACCCGTCTTTTTGACAACTTGCCTCAATGCTTGCTGAATTTATGCTTTTCTTGTACAAAAATTAAGAACTTAAAGAATTTTTAGTGTTGATAATTTTTTGTTCTGTTAATGAATATTTATGCAAAATACAAATAATACATAGGCTACGTACTGTAAGACAGTGACTTGGGCCATACTTGCATTGTGTTTATTTTCTATGTGTGTAAACTTGGAGCGAATACTAATTTAATTTCATGTTTACATTCATAATCTCTATGTATAAAAGAGTTCACGACTGGACATATAAAACTGCAGCCCAAAACCACTGGGTTTAGAAACGTGAAATTTTTTTGTAGGTTCCATTTAGGTCGTGGGTGAGCACTAATAAGAGATCTTTCGAAATTTGACCACTAAGGAGGTGATAAGGAGTAAAATGTCTTTTCTAAGATTCGTCTACATAGATCGAACTCGATGGTCTATCGTTGTGACTTTTACTTCAATAGGTCAATCATAAATGCCATATTAACTCATTTAAGGATTTTTTTGAAATTCAACCTTCAACTCTTTCGCTGCGAAATAAAAATTTTTTTTGCACGAAGTTTATTTTTAAGTGAGAAAACGATGTACCTATGGTTTACAGTCATTTAATTCATTGTTTGACTAAAATCGCATGTCGCAGTTAAACATATTTTGTATATTAGACTATAGTTGAATGACGCAGCGAAGGTGTTGAAATGAAAAGACCTGAAATGTGTTTTCAATTAATTATCAATATCTATTGAACCTTTTGGATTACAGAGTTGCCTTTCACTTCAAAATTATGCTAATGAGAATACCCAAAAAGTAGTTTTCCAAATTTTTCATTTTTAAAAATATGACACCTAAGGAGGTAAAAAGTGATGAAACTGGGTGAAAGGTGATTTCATTTTTTATTTGTCCATATATCTCGAACTCAACAGGCTATCGTCATGGTTTCCACTGAAACGTGAAACCCATACAATAATTTTAACTGTCTACAAAGACTTTTTTCAAAATAAGAACCATAAGGGTGTTAAGACATGGAATGTATTTTAGATAAATCCACGAGTGCTACCAAACCCATCGATATACAGAGTTAATTTTCACTTTATGATGAATACGTAAATGCTCGTAAACTGATTTCAGAACTTTTCTATATCCAAACTGTGCTGGAGGCACCAATTTGGAACTATCTGTGGACTCTGGGTTGAGCCACGGCTGTGCACGCTTGTGTGTGTGGAACCTGTGATCATGTGTGTGTCGCACTGGACGTAACTTTGACAGTCTATCCAAAGCCTTGTGCGCCGGCACCTTGGGACCTTCGGCCCTCCTCGGGCCTAGTCGGAGCAGTTCGGGTCTCCCTCCCTTCTCCCTCGTGGCGAGCCAGCAGCGGTGCTCCGCTCCCCTGGCCTGTCACTTCGCTTCTCGCCGCCTTCTGCAGTGTACGTCCTCTTCTCTCTCGGCACCCCGTCGACTTCAGTGCTGCTACTTGGTGAATTATTCCCTTCTTGTCGCAAGTTGCTTGATTTTTCAAATAGTATGGTAGCCCTTTAAGTTGCGAGTTTTCTCGCTTTGTTTCCTTTTGAGGGCTCGACAGCGTGCCGAGAGAGAAAGCAGGTTCATGTCGTAAATTTGACAAATCTATTGCTTGAGCCCAATTTGACTGTTATTGTGCCTATTTTGTTATGTTTTAAATCGCAGTCCAACGACTTTTGTAAGAACACCGTGCTTAATAAACCTGTGGTAAAACCGACGTCCTGTGTGCTTCTGTTTAGTTTGTTACTAACTCGTTAATCCACTCCTCCCTGTGCTGATGTATAGCACAAAACTTTTAGGGCTATTAAAGAATTAAATATATTTTTAATGAATCGTCTGTTACACTTTGACTCAATGGGTTATAATCACAATTTTCTTCTGAGTCGGATACTTTTACAAAAACATGTAATGGTATGATTTTGTAAAATTCAATAACTAAAAGGGTGAAAAGACATAAAATTGGTTTTCTGTTACCCCTCTCAGTCAGCCAATTTCATCTGGTGTTCCCCAAGGCAGCTGCCTATCTCCGCTTTTGTTCATAATTTTCATTAACGACATTCAAAATACTCTTAAATTTTCAAATTATTCTCTTTTTGCTGATGATATAAAAATCTCTCGTCAAATAAAATCCATTTACGACTGCCTTCTTTTGCAATCAGATATTGATTCACTGGC
>PNEQ01099503.1:0-40646 GCA_003012365.1 Medauroidea extradentata | reverse complement strand
GACAAAGTTTTTTCCACGAGTACTGGCATAAATTTGACCTCCTACTGCCACCAGCAGCACAAACTTTCCATTGGCAAATTAATAACATTGACCTTCATAACATTCAAGTTATAATATTTCACCTCAAGCCAAATAGAAGCTGAAGGACTTCGTTGCACAGCGAATCCAAGCGAATGTCTAGGTTTTCAGGAGTGCACAGGTAGAAAAATTTTATATTTCCAGCTGGTATTGTTAAGTAAAAAAAGAGCAGACTAATTTAATTTTACCATTCGATACCATAAAGTGGTATCGAACAGAAAAATAAAACCCATCCACTCCCTTTTATTTCATGCCACCACTTGGAAATAAATCATCTTTAATGTACTTCACTTAAAAACTAACTTGACCGAACAAAAATTTTTTTTACGTAGGACTCCTTATTAAAAATATTTCTAAAGACGTTAATAGCAGTCCTATGTAAAAAAATTGTAAGGTTAGATTTTAGGTAATGTTAGGTTAAAATAGGTTTGAAAAGGTTAGGTTACCTAACCTAATCTACCCTAAACTTAATCTAAACCTAACCTAACAATATATTTTATGTAGGACTACTACGAACGTCTCTAAAGACATATATCAGCAACAGTTTGGCCGGTACACAACGTGAATTGTAAACATTAACATGTAAAACCAATAATTTCGCACGATGAGTAGTGATTCTAAGTTCATTAATAAAAATGTTTCTCCAATGGTGGAAAGTAGACATACGTAAAGAAAATTATAGTTTACTTACTTTGAAATGTTTATTTTTATTGCAAGGAATTCGCTACCAGCATGTACAAACGTATTTGATGCGCACATTTTACTTACGATAAAACATTGGGGGGAAAAAAGTATTCCTCCATTTTGTAATTACGATACATAAATGCAGGAATTTTTTTGATATTCCACTGGTACGAACGTTAACAATTCACAACAAATTATGAACCCAAATAGAAACGAAGACTACGTATTTCGGCCATGATAAAATTACTAAAACAGTACAGTTTAACCAACAATCGCCATAAAAAGTTTTTTGTGATTTCACGTAATTAAATTTTGTTTAAATCTTCGAATTTTTTTGTTGTAACTTGAGATAGCACTTATAAGCAATTTGGAAGACGAATTAAAAAAAAAATTGGAAAATTGAAAATTAAATCAAACCAATTTGGAAAACGAATTAAAAATAAAATGGAAAACTGAAAATTATATAATTGCTTTAAATAGAAAATTATTTTCGTGAAATTACGGTAACACAAAATTTTATATATATTATACATATATATGCTTTGCCGTGAAAATAATGCGAGACGAAAAAAAAAAAAAAACACGAAATCTGTGCATCATTCGCCTTTGGTGAACTCAAAAGTTATCATTATTATACACAAGTTAATATAGCAAGTATACCGATAAAAAAAATTGCGTCGAATTCACCAGTCATGGCATAATATTCTGTAATAATTTCATTATTTACCGTGAGCTGTATAAAAAGTTATAAGGGGGGGACATACAGACATACATACATACAGACTTACAGACATACAGACAGACAGACAGACGCGCGATCTCATAAGCCTATCTTTCCTAGAGGAAAGTAGGCTAAAAAACGAGACATGCCTGATGATAACTACCTAAAGTACCATACGGAAAGAGAATAACAGTAAACCACTGCACGCCAGTTGAGAAACTTGGGCATAGAGGAGATATTGTATTAAATACTCGAGTCCGCTGCACTTTTAAAGCTCTGTCGATTTTGTGCCTCGCATAAACAAACGCACTGTATTGTAATTCCTTTGTACTTATTAATACAATCTGAAAATAAAAAAAAAAAATCTTAGTTCTTGGCATTTTTTTTTTAAATTACTTTGTTTAGTGTTTTAAATATATTAGCATGTAGTTCAAAATATATAACTTCAGTGTAAATTATTTTATTCGAGTAAGTCACTTGGTTTTGTTATTCCTAAGTTCCCGTAACTTGTAAATTCTGACTTTCATATATCTCTGTGGGAAAACGATGAAAGCTAAAGAAATGTTACAAGTGGGAAATGTAGGCACAAGCGACGTGTATTAAACGTACACTATGTCGTGCAAACATATAATTACGAATTTTTACAACGTGAACACACTTAAGAGCCACGCAATACGAAACACAGCTTCTGAGCTCTACCCACCCCCTGGATACGGTGACTTCTGATTACTAAGCGGCCAATTTGCAGTTGAAATCCGAGCAGTATGACTAAACAATACAGGTACTCCTGCTGATAACAGGCAAGCAAGGCGATCTGCTGGACTCTCGACCACATCACAAGAATTTTAATTTTAGTACAGCCCTACAAAAACGAGAATTTGTTTGCTTTTAGAATGTTCTATATGTTCTTCTTTTCTTGATCTTGTCGCTAGTAGAATTCAAGGGCGGCTTGCCCCAGAGCTTACAGTTTTTTCAGGAGTTGGAATCCTTAGGTCAGCGAGTGCTGACTGGTGGACGAGTGCACGTTATTATGAGTACCAAGAACCTCGCCTGGAGGACGCGCTAACGACGAAGAAACTGCAATTAGGCCAGTAGTTACACAAGACCTCAGCGATTCTCCCCACCTGTACAAAAGTGTAGCAATATAACGCAATGTATCGTGGGAAATGTGGTCCCTGTCTTCTTCAAGCCTTCCGGCCGTCACCAGCTCGCCAGGATGGTCCTGGGTCGAGACCCACGACGTGCCGCCGTCCATATCTAGCCGAACCAATCATCATCAGCCTCCGGCATCATGCTAACGGTGAGGCTTAAGGTGTCCAAAGGGTCACCCATCATAGAGTAGAATAACTTAATTACCTAAACAGCCGCTCTTCTCCTATCTAAATTATGTAGTACAACCATGTAGTATTCTATAATCTAAACTATGTAGAGTAAAGTTGCCGTATTTAAATAATGTATTTCATTAAAACGTAACCCTCACCCAAAAGCATCATCCATTAACTATTTTCAGTACAAGTGCCTGTGTCTGACTACTGCCTTCATAACCCTTTAACTCTCGTGTAAAATATGTTTAAAATAATTGTTTTATAACAACGTGCGAACCAGCAAGTGATGTCGGGGGCGACGAGTGAGGTAGACTGTGACGTCAGAGCTAACTAGCGACTGCAACCTGGAAGAAGAAGAAGATTCAGCGGAAAACCAGGAAAATAATTAAGGCAGTAACAGTGTGTGGTGAAGAATCTGTTGAATTGTGTCAGGGGACAGAGAGAAAGAGCACAAGAGGGAAAGAAAGAAAAGTCATCGAAGGTACATACTTTATTTCTCACAGTGACATTTTATTGTGTAAATACATAGGCCTATACCGTAAATAGCAACAGACAATGTCGAGAGTATTGAATTGTGAATGTTGGTTAAATAAGTAAATTATTAGCAATAAAATTTTATTACAATTAAAATTAAGTCCGACATACTCAAATACCTCTTAAAATCATCATCATATGTAATCAACTTAATTTATGCTTTATAACAATAGTATTCCTGGTGTATTACAATACACGAAAAATGAGTGACGGAGAGAATTTTTAAAATAACCATATAAACACACGTAACATATTACGAATTCTTGTGTAAGCTGTCGCAAAAGTTTGCATACGTGGCCGAGTCTCGTTAGCTGGAAGTTTTTCAGAACATTTACGTCGTTACCTTTCCAATTTATATGCGAACAGTAGCTTATCGTTTAGAATTTCCATTTAGAGCGATAAATAACAGCTAATGTTAAATACAGGCCAACGAAATTATGTACAAAATATATGACCAAATAATTTGTAGCCTTTTGGTTGCCAATCACTTCCAATACACCAATTTAACAATTTATTTTGGTGACTTAACTACCAGACGGGATACTGGCCTAATTATAAGCCTTTGTAAGTCACGAGTTCGAGGCCACATTTAAACGTCGTGCTCGAAATTGAGTTATGCGTGATTTTAGCAACACACTTTTCGTTTAAAACAGATTTAGCTGTTTTGTAGCATTAATATGTACACAAATACGTAGACTGTATAAAATGGAACCTCGTTAAACCCAATGACTATGTGAGAAGTACTGAGTAAATCAAGCGCGCGCAATTTAACGTTACTGAGTGTAAATGAAATAATAACAAGCATTCACCAGCTTAACGAATGCATATATTTTATTCAACGTGGGTGAAAATAAACAGGAAATGTTAAAATCGTCCACAACATATATGAAATATCATCTTAATATATTCTCGCGGTATCTTACAACGTAGCGGGAGACAACATTGAAGACTATGCAAGTCAAAGTTCGGATACTAAAATTTATAATATGTAAAATTTGCTTTCAATCAGCCCTATAGTTCTTGAAGAACACGAATTAAACGTAATGCATTAATGTCATGATATATTCCAAATTGGGCGACTTAACATTAATAAACGCAGCTCAATCAAAACGTTGCATACACCGGGTTTGACGAAAATCATTCTTCAGGCATTTCGTGTGATCAAAACATTTTCAAATAGCCGACAGTTTAATATAATTAGCATGGCATGAACTAATCACACATAAGTCAATTAATCTTACTAAGAAAGTTGTTAGGTATACGTGTACCGAGCTTTATGAAATTCTAAAAAAAAAAAAAAAATTCGTTAGCTATATTGTGTAACCGAAAATGTTAAAATTGCAGCAATTTTATGTAACAGGACGAAGACATGAAGAAATACATAAATGTTATCTACACGTTTACCGAGATTGGTGACATTTGGATAAATATTTTCTCAGTTAGGCCTATGTTATGTTAGACGAAAATAATAAAAATGATCGCCATTTTGAAAGTATGAACACACAATAAACACTAGGCCTATATATTCATTTTAAGTCACGTAATTAAGTACTACTGTGTACCGAGAGCGACGAAATTCTAAAAAAACCATTAATTAGATATCTAGTATGATCGACACATTTTTTTAAATTGTCACCATTTTAAAATGATTGTAATCTCACAAACGTCAAGTCAGGTTGCTAAATACTATATGTGTACCAAGTTTGATAAAATTCGGTCCACGAGTTCAAAAGTTTTTAATGGACACACAGAAGCACACACACTCAAAACACACACTGTTTGAAGTATGGGCTCTAATGTTTGTGCAACGAACTACACTGTCGATTTTGCTAGCCAGAACACAATTCCTCTTTCAGCCAACAATCAAATGTCATTTTGTATGTTTTCTTAATACCATGCGATAAATTTCAATAAGTTTAACAGTTTAGCGAGAATTCCGCAGAAAAAAAGGAAAAATTCCCTAATTTAATGACCCGTACGATAAAACCCACTGTCATGTTCCTACTCAAGCTCCTTCTGTTCACTCATTCTCTGCTGTAACAGTGAGTAGCAGTAAATAGACTTATGGTTGGTGCTTGAGTTTGCACAGGATATGTAGGTCATTGAACCCACGAAATATTTGTACTTGATTTTAGTATTTAGATGTGTATACGACATTCTGACACGATTCTATCGAAATATTAGGTTTTCTGTTGCCGTGTGTCCGATTCCTCATGTACAAAGTTACATACAATATTTTGGGCACAGCTACCCATCAGGGTCTTAGGTTCACAATAAACCTGTCTAAACAGCATCGCCTGTGTAGACGAAAGGCGTGCTCAATTTAACCCCAGGACAAGTTTTTTTTTTTTTGCCCGGCAAAGGTTACGTAAGAAACCCAAGGACGCTCTTCTGAAACATTCTAGATTTGCCATCTCTGTTTGAATTTCAGCCTCAGAGACTCAACTGGATGTGCAGGACACGTTCAAGAACGGGTTCTCGTCTACCTGTTGTTTATGGCATTCCTCTCTTTACTCTGTTCATCATGCACCACTATGCCACGCCAACTTCCAACTAAATAGTATGTTTAATGAGGCTATCTATAGTTAGTTCAACCAAAATAATATTCGTTAAAGCATGAGAAATTACACATTTAATAAATTTAAATATCATAAAAAAATTTTAACGTATTAAAATATTCCCGTTTTAGAATTTCGTTTAATCCTACTAAATTAATTTCTCCCCCTTCAAAATAATTTCTTCCTAAAGTGATATTTTGATTGCTGTTATTTATTTTACTAACACAAAAGTCACACTACGCCTTCCTACTTTACTATTATGTTACTCTTTGAAATGCATCAGGAAATATGAAATTGCATTACGTTTATGGTCATCTTCTTAATTTGTATGGCGAATGAAACTAGAGTGCTGTTTAGTGATTAAAAAGGTTTTATATCATTTAAATGGCAAGTCAAGAATTGTTATTGCATATGGTAAACCTTTCCTACTTCGCGATACTAAGGCTTCGAACTTAAGTAACAGAAATATGTTAAATATTTTAATTGTGGTTTTATATTTGATACGTTGGTAACTTATTGCGGAAACTACACATACCTGCTGTCTGTTGGTAACCTAGTGAACTATGTGTACATAGACTTCCCAATTTTGTGAAGCACGCAAAGTAGTTTATGACTATATTAAAGGATATCTTGATACATGTTTGGTATACCCTACAAGCATCACCAATAAATAAGTTCTATAAAATTTGGTCTATTCATATACGTCAATAAATTTGTCTCGTACAGATATTGGTATTTTCTTAATGCATGCATTCGACTTTACAAATGTAAAATTCATGTATTTTATTAACGTGAAACTAATTACTATCGCTGTTATATAATACATCGGAAATTGTATTTTTTTAAAATACCTTTTTAGTTTTCCGTTTATTAGTGTTGGGAAATTTTTTTTCATCTCTTTACCTGAAATACTTTCCCCGTTAAGGTGGCCGCCTAGGTGAGGCTTAGACGCATGGAAGTGGTAATGTAAGGGCGATACATCACGCTCATATCGCTTTAACATAACCTCTAGGGACAAGACACCGAACTGGTGTGCAGTCTTCCTACTGAAAGGTCGCTGCGCCATAATTTAAAGAAGTAATATTAAATATGACAGTGAGTTTAAAACGCCTATACCTTTTCAAACATTTGGCACCAACATTTGCAAACCTTGAAAGGACTTCAAAAAAACTTATCTTCACATTTTTTGGCCTTGAAGATTACTAATGAGCGTTAAAGGGATACATTTTACTGCAGCGTTTCTTGACTTATATCCCTAAGCAGAATTCACTGACGCACATAGTTTTCGAATGAACGCATATAAAACGAAACTCTTCTCATCCCTCAGCGGTGGCATCTGCTGTTATTCGATTGCAATACCAGGAAATTAGAAAAAATAACATCTTTTATCCGAATTCTTTATGCGCCCAAAGCTGAAGTAGGCAAATGGACCAGCATATCTATGTACCCCGTAAGATGAAGACGATTGCAATTACACTTTTTGAGAAATGCAGTGTATGAATCGTATACCTCCGAGACGTGTCTTATCCAAAAAAATCGAAAATTGATATTTGTATACTACTGCAGTCTATTGTCGAAACAAAACATTTTGTAGAAAGAATATATTCCAAAAAATTCTTATCCTGTGTAATGAATTAGGATAAATATGGAAAAAGTCATATAATGTGTCTTATCCTCCGTAACTTTTATTCCATATCGTGCCTTCTTCGCACATTTCCAAAATGGGTCTACTCCAATGTACCCATGGCATCCAATGTTATATTATTGTTCCAAAATAAGTCACCTCCAACGATAATGCATTTGTGTACATAGAATCATGTTTCGTTTAATTTAAGAACACATTATTATTTAAATATAGGTAAATACCTAATGTCAATGTTGGCTAACCTGAATTTTCGTAATACAGAACATTCGATGATGCATATAGCGAGCTTATTGGTTGGTGTGTCACTGAAATTAATTGCTTGTTTCCACGATAGATCAATATAGAATAGCTAAAGTACCAATTAGGCAAGGAAGGGCAAGGGGTAAGGACCTGAAAAATTTGCGTTTTCTTTCAGGTATAAATTAGAATTCCAGCAACTGTATGTTCATGCTACTTTCACAATTGGCCGTTGACTTATCTGACATCACCTTGAAGTCGATGAGCCAATAATTACAATGTAACTAAATGCTGGCCAATTTCACTGTGTCAGCGAGAAGCCAACGAGCAGCTGTTGCCTGCTTGAATACACAGATATTCTTGAAGGCTAGCCTCAGATCAGTGAACCAGCGAATTTTTGCGGTCTCTAACCAGGAGACGTAATTCAGGGAATTGGAAGAAAACTAAGGTAAATATTGTAAGGTAAGCTGTGTTTATTGACTCGGTACCTTTCATTGATCATAGCCTCTCGTTTCAACACGACTTTCATATATTGAAAAGGTGATGTTTATGTACCGTAACAAAATTAGTGTTACCTTACGTTTTATGGTTTTATATATAATTAATATGTACACAATATGGTGGCAACATTAAAACATTTATCGATATTGAAACTGATACTGTGTTTTAATCAAAAACAAGCGTACAATAAAGTTGTTATTTTGTTCCAGAAACAAGCCAAAGAGGTTACCATCGATGCCAACACGTGGCCACAACACTCGGGCATACAAGTGTAGCACTCTCACAAGAAGGGATTTAAATCACTTTCATCAGATTGTCTTTGGATATCCTTGCAAGGTAGATCAAGATAAAATGATTTTGAAGTATTGTTCTACCGCTGTTCCCAAAATAAGTCGTGCTGTCAAAGAAAATAGTTCCAGGAAAGGAATGTAAATTACATATTATGTGAAAAAAGCAGTTCTTTGACGTGGTTCAGCGTCAAAAGTGCTTACATGTCAAAATACATTTTTAGGAATTCTGGGTTGTATATCCAAAACTAAGGTACAAAATATCTGTGAAACACTTTACATGAAAGGGGAAGCACTGATGGAGAAACGAGGGGGTGATATTCGTTCCAAGACGTACGAAGGAAAGCGAAATGCTATTTCCCAGTTTATTTAAAGCTTGAAACCGCTAGAAATACACTACTGCCATGATAGGTCCATAGTAGAGTATATCTGTCATCCGAGCTTTCCCTTAGAAAACTGTGGCGGATGTATAATGCTCAATGTGCTAGTCTTGACATGGGAGACAAAAAGGCCTTTTTTAGGAACTATATCAATGAATCATACGACATTGGGTTTGGGCAACCAGCAATTGATGGATTTTCGTACTGCATATAACTTGACATTGTAGGTAAGAATGCCACATATGATAAGGAGAAAAAGACATGTGTGATCGATAAACGCATACATGTTCTTCAATACAATGTATTCTTCAATGCATTAAAGATAAAGGAAGATAGCATTGCGACAATTTCGTACAATTGTCTGAAAAACCCTACTTCTGCCAAAAGTGGCCGACCAGGCTGCGTATTACAGCAGACAATTATACACATATAATTTTACTATTTGCAAGGGGTCCTCAAAAGAGCCATTAAACAAGTAGAATGCTTTTATCTATCACTGGCTTCAAAGTGAATATGCGAAAGGCGCTAACAAATTTGCTAGTGCTGTCATCCATCACTTTAAGGCAATTACACTTGAGCCTCACTTAACAACAATCATGCTTTTTGCAGATGGCTTTGGAGGCCGAAATAAAAACTCCGTCGTTGTTGGAATGGCTTCAAAGTGGTTGCTTTGCCATGCACCTCCACACATATGAACTTTGGAGTTTTATTTTTCCAGTTACTGGTCACTCGTTTCTTCCTTCAGATCAAGTGTTTACTGGGATTGAGAATAGGGTGAGGAAAATGGAAGTGCTTGTTACTCCTCAGGAGTATGTTGACATTTTTTAAGAATACGGGACTGTAATTTAGCTAGGAAGGAATGAATGCCCTGTTTTGTATTGGAAAACAGTTATTGAAGACGCCCAGTTGAAGCCACGAAAGTGGCACTTCTAGTTTAAGCCCTGTAAGAGAATTGTATTAAAATGTAGCAGACAATCAGAGAATATTGTTTTTAGTGGAGAGGCTAGATACAGAACAGACGTCTGATTTCAGAAGTGTTGTAAAAAATGGTCACAGCATTACTGAATTTGCGACTGCAGTCACTTGCAAAAGGAACAAGATGAAAGATGCAACATTGAATGATTTTAACAAGCTCCTAACAAAACGTTTTGGTAACACATGGAAGGAGCAGCCAGATTTATCATTCTATGTGGATCTATTGTTTGGACAACAATAGTACGGACGAACACGAAGCAGAAGACGTTGATTGTTGTGGTGAAACAGACTATGCACAATTGCACAGTTGTGTTTAACAGCATTGCAATATGTAAACGTCCCAGGTGTTATATCGGAGATTGGCTTTCTTGAAGTGTTGACTTTGAATGTTAATGTTGTAATGCCCCAGACTGTGGAACATTACACTGTGTTTACAAACAATTTCTATTGACGTCCGCTTATCATTACTATAATCTGTTGAGAATATTGTTTTCGGTAATGTGACAATATGTTGTATATTCACTGCATTAGAAATATTTCGTTAATAATGCATACCTCATGAATTAACATTCTGTAATGCAGTATTGCAGTTACATTTAAGTTTTTTGTGTGATTCCAAAACTTGTCTTATCCAGTTGTGGTGTTTCGAAAAGAAGCCTTCTCTAAAGTATCGTTCCAAAACGTGCGTACTCCAAGTTTGAATCGTAAGTAAAAAGTATACAGTTAATATAAATATGACAGGTTTCTTTTCCTGTGTTGTTTAACATACAACGTGTACTGTACACCACAAATGGTATGTTGTTTTCTTAAAATGCGTAGCACAACTGTTTTTGTTGATTTGTGAAATAATAATAATGCAAAAGTGGGTAAGACACAGTTTGGACTATATGACTAGTTTATAACATCCCACTCTGGGTTTTGTATAGTCCATATTCGCTGGGTGATTATCGTTTGCACGAATATTTTAGGAGGGAGGTGGTTGACGCTGTGGCTAGAGCACTCGCCTCCCACCAAGGCGATCCGTGCTCGACTCCCTGCTGGGTCGGTCCCTGGATGTCGAGTGTGGGAATCATGTCGGATGACGCTGCTAATAGGTTTTTTTCGGGGATCTCCCGTTTCCCCTGCATATTATTTTATTCCGGTGCTGCTCCATACTAACATCATGTCACCCCTTAGAAGTCCTTAAAACATATATGTTGGTCGCTGACCGAAATATCTTCACTTCGTTACGATATTTCAATTTAATTTCCAATAGTTGTAATTTGGTGTCACTTTGCTTTTCTTATTGCAGCATTCCACACTATCTTTCAATGGATAATCGATTTAATAGTACAATTTCTATGTTTCATTAATTTTGATTTTTGCAAGTGTGTTAAATTTTTGGGTTTATCCTGGAAACTTCATAATAGCTTTATCAAAGTATATATTTTGCTTAAAATTAGTTTCCACTCACAATTTCACGATTTTAATTCGTCAATATTTTCTTGACAAATTATTTTCGGGGGTTCATTTAAGTTACCTCCATTAGTTAAGATTTATCTCTTGACTTCAGGGGTTTGACTATAGTTACATAATTGTAATATTTAATACATCATTGTAGTACATGTTACTTTTGTTAAATATTTTCATTTGCCGTCAGTTCTTACCTAAGCGATACGCGAATTCATTGATACCAGCCTGCCATGTATTGTTTTGTTACGTTCAACTACTGTAAAACTATTTTAGTGTTTAAGTGTTTTCAGTATAAAGCTATGTTTTGTACAGGAAGATAAAATATATTACTTTTTTTATTTAAATATACATAACATTTTACTGTACTTGGTATTCGATCCACGGATTTCGTATGTGTTTAAAATTCGAGGGTTTACCTAGTCTATGGCCTCTGCACTTCAACTTGGTAGTACAGATTTAATTTTGAATGGCAATAGCTTTATAATTATGTTTATTTAAATGATAAAATTTCCTGCGTTACTTTGCGCGATTGGGATCCGGAAACGCACAAACATTAAGACCGACTTTAGCTCACTTATCACTTGCTTTATCGCCTCTACGATGATGGCGTTCAACGGATTCATTCTTTCGACGACTTGCCTGAACGAGACCTTAAGTTGAGACCTTGTATTTTCTTGAATGGTTTATGAATATAAAGAATTTTCTGAAATATATACGCAGAAAATATGAAAACTAAGATTTACTATGAAAAGGTCTATTTGAGCAAATTTCAATTTCACATACTACACATAAGCAGAGCTGGTGTTTTTTGGTGAAAATAATTATACAACATTTTGTATCAATGACTCATGTTCACATCAGTAGCTCTGCTTCATGGCCAGTGATTGGCTGTTTTTAACTCTCAACATGCTGGGGATCTACCAACTAATCACAGACGTGTGGTGTCGTAAAATCCATTTCCTCATTGGCACAGTCAAATGAGGCGACAAATCTGCACACATACGCTCTGCCAATAACCACGAAGCAGAGGCGCAGATGTGAGTGTTATGCATTGGTACAAAATGTTGCATTATTCTTTACACGAAAAATCACCAGCTCTACACATAAGAAACAGAAATAATGACTTCAGATCACATTGATGTGATAGCGTGGGGAACATGCGGAGGACGACCTCTGCTATGTAGCATCAATCGTGACCAGGTTGTTAACATATGTAGCTGAAGTACAAGTGTATTGCCACGTGCCATGACTTGCATACTTTTCAGGCTACCATCAGAAGTTACCATAGAAACTTGAATACTGCAAATGATGGACAGGTGGGATTCGATCGAGACTGTCATTATGAGAAGTAATGGATTTTAGATTAGTATCACTCCCAGGTGATGACAGCTTTTAAGTGTGCGTTAATTTAAATCGGCAGCATCTATTAGCTGACTGACCAGTAGCATAGAATGCTCATGTACCTCAAGGGGAGCTTACAGAAATTTAACAACTAACCATGAGTCAGGATACTAAGTTTTGTGACTTTAGTGGACAATTATTTTCGCGCTGTCACTTTGGCTCATACTGCGTATTTTATTTTTTATTGTAATAACAAAAAAAAACTTATCTTTTTGATTCACACATAATAAATATGAAAAGGAAAATTGGTAATTTTAGTCTAATATATTTCCAAGTATTATAAATCAGTCCTTCAGCATCAAAACTTTTGTAGCGGTTACTGTCAGTAATGAAAAATCCATTGCCACTATTTGAAAACATTCTGAACGACAGGCTGTTACGAGTCTTCACCAGTCTTCTAACACCGCAATTTCATATTTTGGTGGGGCCGCGGTGGCCGAATGGTCACACAATTCACCTCCCACCAAGGCGATCCGGGTTCGACCCCTGGCTGGTTCGGTTGTCAAATTTTCGCAAGTGGAAATCGTGCCGGACGATGCCGTTGGTCGGCGAGTATTCTCAGGGATCTCCTGTTTCACCCGTCTCTCATTTCGGCGTTGTTCCATACTCAGCTCATGTCACCCCTCACCAATGCTAAAATACCTCGATGTTAAGCGCTGACCGAAATCTCGCACTCACTCATATTTTGGTATTAATAATTTTCCTGGCGTTGCGTTCGTTCATATATAAATCCACATTTCCGAAAATTAGGGATAGTGAAATCTCGTGAAAATCTTAAGTGTCAAAGTTCACTCCAAAGAGCTCTAGCATATTTCGTTTTATGAGATTGAACGCCGATAACTTGAGGGTTCAAATGATTACAGACAAGTTGCAAGATATCGGTATCTGCTTACCATAATTATCATTGGTCCTGTTAGAAATGAAAACACGAACAACGGAATGAGAACATTATACACGTAAACAATACATTGGAACCTAGTAAACTGTCAACTTTTCCCGAGGTAAATCATAGTCTCTACCGAAGAAGTTAGCAAGACATTATTCATAAATTTAACTACAAATATAGTTATCTTGAAGTAACAGATTTTGTTTGTAATTTGTAAGATTGAGAAATCCTCAGACTAGGCGAAAACAACAACCTACAGTTATATATATATATATATATAAAATTAATTGATTTTACAGCTCATGGTCTATGAGTACAGAAATTATGATTTATCAATACAATTGGAAACTAGTATTCCGTAATTGCAAAATACTTTCGGTATGATTAAGTGTTACCGTAAATTGGCACTGACAGAGTTGAAAACGAGAAAACTATATAGACGCGTATCAGCAGTTAGAGGGTTTCAGTATATCATTTACAAGAGGGTGCAATTCTTCCTGAACGATTACGGAGCTATGGTAGCCCGAAAATCGACTTTAAAATATTTCGATAAAGGCTTGGCGTTAAATAACAATTCTGCGGTCAGTGATTTATGTGACGTATTATACATTATGATACTGCAGGTTTCAAATATTCAAACAGCTTTTAAAACGAAGAATGACAATAAAACATATTAATTAACATAATTGATAGGATATGTTAAGCTCCGCCACTATTTCCCAGTTGTTCCTTCCCCTTTTTCTTTCTGGTGGGTGCTAGATTTGTCGTGTATAGAAATCATAAGATTGTTTAAGTTTTATTGGCATGTGAATGACTCTCTCGAATAAGTCTAACAGTCTTACTAAAGTCACTACAGTTGCAATATTACTCCTATTAATATTATTCTCAGAAACTGCTATCGTTTCCTTACAGTACCCCAATACGAACATAATTGAGCAGGTAGTTCTTACAAAATTATAAATTCTTAATCGTTACCTAAAAGTATCCTTACAAAATATAATTTTTCTCGTGAAAATGTGCCGGTTACTTGTAGTAGTGTTATTAATTCTCAAATACTAATGTAAGGGAAATGCCTCACAGCAGACGCGTATTTAATT
This sequence comes from Medauroidea extradentata, assembly GCA_003012365.1. NCBI lineage: Eukaryota > Metazoa > Arthropoda > Insecta > Phasmatodea > Phasmatidae > Medauroidea > Medauroidea extradentata. The sequence continues at coordinate 25,885 of PNEQ01099503.1, read as the reverse complement.
TGTAATACAATTTTCTGTCGAAATAAATTGTTGAGGGAAGTCTACTTGCGTTTGGTATTGTGAAAGTGTAGCCGAAATAAGGGTTATAAATACTTTCCACCCAAGAAATAAGTGGGTTGAAAACATAAACAGATGTTTAAGTGTTTTCACATATCTGAATATATACATATAATGAAGATGTGATCACACACACAAACATACCTACGTAAAAACCCACACGCATACGCAAACAAAAACATACATCTGCCCTCATAAATTATTAGGCCCTAACTTCACATTTTCTGATTTTTCTTTATTTATTTATTTTTTTTTTGCTTATCGGATTCGTTTTAAAATATTTAACCTACCTATGACTAAATAAGCCCTAAATCCTTTACGCATGTAAGTTATAGTGAAATTTATACTGGCCCCAACTCCAGTTTGAGGCAGATTTTGGCCAAATAACATCTTATGTATGTGACAACTAAACACCACCCTAAATCCGCGATGGTTTAGGGTCTTCATTTTTCCGAATCGTACAAATGCACATCAAAGCCTCAAGGATCACGGACCATATTTTATCAAACATATCAGTGTGCCATGTGCTTAAAGTTTAAGAAACACGACAAGGACTACAATCAGAAGAATTTATTAACAGAATGTGAGACCTGCTTTATTGGCAGCGCCGCATAGAAAAGGCAGGATAATCTAGAGCGCTAGCTATATAAAGAATATGCTAAGTTGCAGACTTCGGATACTGGTACCATACACTTTTGTACAGATCTACAAAAGGTATTAGTGTTGTCTAGAATGCATTATTTCAAAGAAGTCGTGTTTACTCAAAGAATGGTAGTATTCAATATTTTGTATTTATTAGCATGAAGCCGATGGCTAAACCTTTTGTAGTCTTGTAGAGAGAAGCAATAAGTGGCAGGGAAAAAGAATACGTCATAAATGCACTTTATTTATTTATTTCTAATTTCAGAGATGTAAAATGTATTTGCATTTGGCTTTACAACTTCTGAAGACAAAAAAAATTGAACTTTTTTTTTCTTCTTTGTGTATCTTATCAATAAATGTCAAACTATTTCAGCAGATAAAATACCTATACATTTTTTATTTTGAAACAAACCAAAACTTTATAGCCGCAGATTTATTTCCCAATCATGTTGAGATTTCTATGAAACATAGTGGAACGGGTTATAATTCCCAGAATTTTGTTGCGTGTGTGAAAAATGCCAGCTCAAGACAAGTCGACACAAAAGCGCTTACAGTTAGGGACCTTTTCGGTGCAACGACTGCACTTCAAACCAAAAAACATAAGTAGTTTAGAGGATACAACAAGCAAATATCTCGGAGATTTCGTGAAAGCAAATGCTGAACGTGGATATATACGTGTTATATATTTTACGACATATTATATTAAGTAACCTACTTCAAAAGTTATGAATTTCTTACAAGCCAAATCAGTAAAGAACTTTCCTTTGCCAGAAAAAAAACCCTCTACGAGAGCTTAATAAAACCAAGAAAAAAAAGACATAAGTGAAAAACAATGCCACCTCTCCTTGCCATGTATTCGATGTGGACAGGCAGACTTACTAAACAATGACGACAAAAAGGTGTCAGAGAATTGACATTTAATTGTTTGAGACTTGTTTTCTCTGGTTAGATTTTAACATGGTTAGTAGAACCTAGAGTTTCACTTGTTAATGCATGTCAAGTACGATATGCAAATTAAGTTTATATGTTTTATGATTTAAATCCCTAACTTCGGTAAAGAGAGTTAGAGCGTTTTTAGACTGTGCATTGTTTAAGCTGAATTTATAAAGTCCTAACTTCATTTATTTCTTAAAAAAAAAAAACAGTATAACTATTACGAACATTGTATTATATACATGTAAACAACTGCTTTTTGACAATACCAACATTTTAAATTATTAACACTTTGATGCAGGTGATAACATCCCATTATATGTTTTCCTGTTATATTTGGTGTATTGGAGTTAAGGCCTACTAACTTAAGAGGGAAGACCTACAGGATGAGGCACATACAGTGTTACAGAGCAATAGCACTCAAACCAGTGATCATATCCACAATTGTTTCAGACAAAAGTTTCAGTACTGGGCCACCCTACTTTAATTATCGGTGGAGGCGCTGAAGCTTCGTAAAGGTCAACTCCGCTTTTTTAAATTGAACCATGTATCTCTTATTCGATGAATTTAGTACCGATTTGACGACGAATTCAATAACCTATAACACAAGGTCACTTAGTCACGCATTCAATGGATCCACTAACCTTGATTTGGATGATCACTAGTTCGAGTGCTATTGCTCTCTAACACTTTATGTGCCTCAGCCTGTATACTGGACATACTTTTGGCGTGAAACATTTTGAGGAAGTGTTCCTAGCAAGCAAAAAAAGTAATTTGAACGTGGGTCCGAAAACAATTTTTTTTACGAATTTCATATCGTAACAAACAATATATAGGACATTTACTGTACAAGACAGGAGCTGTGACATCATAAGTACCATAACCACGACTTTAACGTGCATGTTACAATCCCACAAATCAGTAAGATATCATATGGAATGCGGTGGCATACCACACACACACACACACACACCTACACACACACACACACACCAACACACACACACACACACACACACACACACACACATATATATATATATATATATATATATATATATATATATATAGTGACATATGATTCAATTGTTAATGACTCAGGTGATGTAATAAACGTTACAGTAATTAATTCCTCAAAATACTTCAGTGCATACCGTAAGTCGGCGTTCCATGCTACGGCATGCAATGAGACTGAAAGAGCGGGAGCATCATCGCGCACAAACTATATTGCTTGGACGAAGCACAGAGATATATAGTCGAGGAAGAGGAGTCTGAGAAACTGAAGGCATGATTGTCGAGTTTGACGCTGAGATAGGAAATAAGGCCCTAGAAGAAGATCATTAATGATTCAACACAATACATGTAGATGTACTCTCTTATTATGGATGTCCTGAGGATTGCCGTAAGCCCCTGTATTAGGCCTACTGTTTTGATAATTTGACGATGCCATCACGTATAAATCCTACCTCATTAGTAAAAACGATGTGTGCAAAGAACAAAATGAACACAGCCCACTGATGTAACATGAGTCGGCAGAACGTTCTTCTAAGTGCAAAACCCGCCACATTTAATCCTGGCACCCTCTGAATCTGGCCTGGATACGGAAGTTTTTCGTGCATAATTCTCCACTCAGTCATGTGACTAACACGTTCCCTTACAGCGATGTGTCTTGTGCTGTCACGTGGATTGTCTTCTATGTTTCAAAGAACCCGTTCATCAATCTTCATGCCACGTACCACTCTTGGTCTGAAAACATCGGGAACATATGTTTCAAATGAGCCTGCCTCTGGCAAGCGTTGGTGGATACTTGTGAAAGTTCTTAGACAAGGTGCCTGCCTGCTACAGTAGGCCTATCTCTCTGCATAAAGTACGCGTTCTTGTTTATCATTCCCATTTGCAAGGCCATCTATGTAGTGCCTGTCAGTGTGCTCAGTATCGGAATACATGCCCTTGCAATACTATGCAACACACATACGATGTACTTACAACACCGTGTCATCACTCACAATACATATGTCGACAATGAACACAAAACATTTGACGATCGATAAACACATGTCTTGACAATTCAGGTAGGTGTCTAACGGATGTTATTACCTGCTCCAAGCAATTACAATTAATTTCCTATCTACTGTTTCACATAGGCCTACATGTGTTGCTGTTATGACTTTACCAACTGCTACGTAACTAAGCCGTGAGTAGTTTTCGAACCCAAGTTTACAATTTTTGTTCGTTTTGATATGAGGAACACATTCTCAATAGTATTTAATACCATGGAGGTAAACCAGGTACATGCACAAAGCACGTCGCTATAAATATTATGAGAAAATTAAAAATTCACAATATATAAAGACTTTTTTACGTTTTAATTCAAAGCTGTAGTTGGGACTTTTATTTGTATTTTATTGGAAACGTGCTTGGATAAATGAAAACTTTAAAAATCTCACAAAACGAAGAAAAACATTAAAAGTAAAACACCTTGGTTCGAAAACAAATAAAGATACGCACTATTATTCTTGTATATTTAATGTCAATTCACAAATCTAAATAGCTTTACTCTGAAGTACGATGCTGTTGGTAATTTAATTAAACATCCTTGCTTAATTTATATACATTGTAATGCTAGATTCACGCCACGACACATTACCATATTCTCACGAATTGTATTATGTTATAATCAATTTAAGTAATTGTCTTGGTGCCATTTTCAGAATAAATTTTTGGTATCTTATTTGATATGAGTCGAACTCAACGTAGTTTACATACCTGTAAATGAAAATGGTGGTACTAAGGCTTTATTTACCAAAGTCACAATATTCTGGTTAACGTGGGTTAGTCTTTGCTGAAGGGGAAATGGAAATTTTTAAAAATTGCTGTTTGCGCGGTGTTTAAGTTTGCCAGTGATCCAGAACACTCGGAAAGGTAACATTTCCTACAGTCCTCAGGAAGACAAATGAATGGTTGTAAGAGGATAATTGAAAGCGGCTCGGAGCAGGAACGTGATCAAGGACTCCGGACGACAAGTGCCACTTTGGTGGTTGCGATAGTTGATATTGTACTGCTGGACAGCTGCACCTTGACCTTGCTGTCCGTGCAGCGAGTTAGCGGACGTGGAAGGCGCGAGTGAGTGTCCGCCGTGGCTCTAACACCGGACACGCCCAGAACCCCTCAGGCAAGGTCGTGAAACTTCAGCCATGCATGACGCATGGGAAGTGACTGTTGTTTACTTGCCGGTACACAGATATTAACTCCACCAGACATGTAAACAGTACCGCCTTCACCGTTGTTAAAGTACGGACCGTGACCAGTGAAGCTACTCCAGATTTGCAGTAGTCCTCAGAGTATAGCTTTCCAGACCACTCAATAGCGTACTCACTCAGTAAAGTTGATTTCCAAGAGTAATAGTCACGCTTCTAACCGCAGTGACGGTTGTGATTCTACTAACTAGAGATGGTGAAAAATCGCGAGAATCTCCAGACAAACGTAGTGTCCTGCGCCTTGTATGATTGGATGATAGTTACGTGGCACGGTTTAGCTGTTTACTGACGAATCACAGACGTTAAGGGGTCTCCCTACCTGCGTTTCAAATGCGTTGCAGCAAGTTACGGTTATTATTTTTGTGACTAAACTATTTAACATGCATAATATTTGTACACCTACAAAAATAATACACGCTTCAAACTATGTTGCTATAGTTTTAAAAATGCATCACGTTTATCAGAAACAACTTTTTCGTGCCCCTTAAAATGGCCAAAAATGGCATTTCCAGACTACCGTATCTGGAAAATTAACAACCGGATTCGAAAAACACAACTTTAGAAACAAGTGTTAGACTTCGAACTATGCTGTTCACAAAAATAAATAGTATGGTCACTGCTTAAAGCCACATAGTAGAAAGAATAATAGTAAAGCACTGCACGTCAGCTGAGTAGCTTGCACGGAGAAGCGGTCAACGGTAAAATTAACGCTCCTGCCTTCCACACACAAACGCAGCTTATCTAGGGAGGCCCCTTAAGTCGTAATCGTTGATCCAATCAAATAGGGACTCACCCGCATCGAAAGTAAAACGTCAGGAATAATGCCTAGCAAACAGTAAACATTTTCTGCGATGAATCACTATCTCTTATACTAGCCTACTAACAGCGAATCCGCTGTTGGAGCAGCGGCTGTAATAATCGCCTACCTCAAAGACGATAAGGGTGCGATACCAGGCGAGGTCGGTTCCCTATTTATCACGTGCCGGACACGTGGCAGACGCTGTTGTTGATCAGCGGTTCATTTCTGCGTACTCCCGTTTCCCCCACCCTTCGCACTCCATTGCTTCTCCATTGTAGGATTTCATGGTATCCGGGCCAATAGTCGTGTGTCTGCTCTCGGAGTGAGCTGCCCTGTACTCGTATAACCTCACAATGCACTATGTATTAATCAAACTACCAAGAGCTGTGCACACCGCTGAATCTATGTTACCTAACTTTACAACACTAGCTCTACATGATGTGTCCTCGTTGGTGCCAATAATTTTTAAGATGTGTTCCTTACGTCAAAAGAAACAAAATAATGCTTATGTGAACTTGTGTTCGGAAACGACTCATTTCTGAGTTACGTAACGACAGGTGTATTCAGAACAGTAATAAATGTGTATGTGAAACAGTAAAATAGGAAATGAATTGTAATTGTGGGGAGCTTGTTAGAGTACCATGTCTCTACGGCCATGACAGGCCATGATATGTGCTTATCGTACGTCGAGTGTTTTGTGTTCACTGTCGACGTCAGTATTGTGAGCGATGACACAGACGTCAACACATCGAATTTATTTATGCGGTAATGCGAGGACATGTATTCCGAGAGTGAACAGACTTACATGCACTACATGTATGGCCATGCAAATGGGAATGCTGTACAAACACGTGTACTTCATGCAGATAACTACTCTAACAGGCAGGTACCGGGTCGAAGAACTTTCAGAAGAATCAACAAACGCTTGCGAGAAACAGGCTCATTTGAAAAATGTGTTTCCGATGTTGGCTGAACAAGAGGGTTACTTATCATGAATCATGTTGAATGAGTTCTTCGTTATGTAGACGACAATCCTCGTAATAGCATGGCACTGCTCCATACTCACCTCATGTCACCCCTCACCTGCACTAAAGATATTGATGTTAGGCGCTGACCAAAATTTCTCTTTTACTTATAAAAAATTAAATTATCATTCAGTAGTGATAGCACAAGACATATTGCTTGTAACGGAATGTGTTAAGACGCACGACTGTCTGGATAATTCTACATGATAATCTTCTTTACCCATATTACATTCAGTGAGTACAAGGATTAAATGTGGTGGATTTTGCACCAAGAATAACACGATGCATGTTACAGCTGTGTGCTGTGTTATTTCAGTTTCTGAGCATGTATCCTATTTACTGATGAGTAGAGACCAGAAAAATTTCCGGGTTTTATGACCTGTAGGTTAACCTCTAAGTATAGCTATGTAGCTACTCAATTGCTCTCTATGTAGCTACTCAATTTGCTTGCTGATATATTGATACCATGTGGTAAAGCCTGCATTTAGTAAATTATTTTTAATGGCTCAGTGACTACCTGGAAGTATAAAAAAACTGAAAAACCAATTGTGATAGAGAACGGAAAGTTGTTATAGTTATAGTTTGCCGCCTTTTTAGTAAACGAGTATATTTCATGTACCTGCTCATGTGGCAGGATTTACTCGTTATAGTGTCACTAATTATTCTACAAGCCATGCCTGGGCTTTTAACAAACGTATGGGGTGGAGTTCCTCCCTCAACCTCTGACTGGACAAATATATCTTCAGTTCTTCAAGAACGTTTTTCATTCAATTTCTCGAAGATGTACCTCTGGACATCATCCAAGGAAAAATGCTTATGCACCATGGACGGTGCTCCCGTCTATTTCAGTCTCATAGTACGCGAGTATCTAAATGATCGTTTCCCGTGAAGATAGACAGGTCAAGAGGGATTCATAGCTTGGCGAGCTTGATGTCCGATTTTAAATACAATGGATTACTTCTTCTGGGGACATACGAAGTCCTTGGTGTACGCAACGATCGTACCAAACACTGACATTCTTAAAGAGAGTATCCAACGTGGGTTATTTCAAACATGGCCTACTTTAAAAACTTTAAAGAGGGTACGCCACAGCATGGTACGCAGATTTACAGTATCCATTGAAGCTGGCGGAAGACACTTTGAGCAATTTTTGTAACGATTGTTATATCACCAGTATAATTAACAATTTAGTTATGTGCCACACACAGTTATATGCTACCCCATTTCAATTCGTCTTTTTATTAATATGTGGGATTGGAACTGGAACCACCGAACGCTAATGTCATGGCCATGGAGGATGGCATACAATAGATGATATTACCAGCTTCTTTAAATTTACGTGTTCAGTTTCGCATACTCATTTGTTGCTGTTGTACCTATCGCTACGCATCTCGGACAAAAGGTAGTAGGACTCACGTTCATATGACACTTAAGTTTGCTGCATGTTAGTATCACATCCTCAAAATATTTGAGATCAATATAAATATATCCTGTATATCGCCTCTCTTAAAGCAGTCATTACCGGCAGTTATCCGTGGTAGGCTACACTACAGCTTTTCCTCCGTGGTCAGATCAATTCAGTTTTATGCGAAGACCACCATCGGACCTACTCCCAAGCTTAGGAGATTCACCCACACGCCCCTGCAGGTAATTCCCTGTCACGATGAATGTGAAGATTTAACTGTAGAATAAACGCCGAAATATTTTTCGCATCACCCGACGTCCGTCATTGGCTGGTTAAGTCTGGGCCCACGCTGACGATCCCCTCTGGCCAATAATAAAGATTCAGTGATGAGTGGCCAATTGGACGCAAACATTTGACATATATGGATGACATAGCACGATGGGCAGCAGCCAACTCAATTATAGAGTTCACCAGGGTATGTATAGATAGCAATGTGAATTATGGTATGTTAACGAACACCCTCATTTTCTTTGTAAAATAATCTAAGATAAACATTGAAGTTTACTAAAATCACAGGTTCTTGGAAATTGTTTAAGTATATACAAATAACATTTTCAGGTTAAAGGATTTTACTGGCATGAAATGAATATTAGTATAGTATTAATTGTGAGTTAGAATACATATTAAACAAAAATATTGAATATATACAAACAACAGTAGCAAAAAGTATGTATATATATATATATATATATATATATATATATATATATATATATAACTATAATTTAATTGACGACTTGATCAAAATGAAATAACTATTTAAAATTTCATCTTTTAATTTCGTAAAATCAGATACGATGCTATAACTTGTTCTTTTGCAAATATGTACTTCGCATTTTTTTTACAAGAACAATCGTTGTAGTTTTACAAGGAATTTATTTGGTATGTGGGTTTTCAAGGACTTTCGATGCAAAAGTACAAACATTTTTTTAGAGTGTAGAATAATGCTTACTGGATGCTTGCTGACACACTTGTACAAAAAATAAATAACCTCCAATAGCACAGGCTTATACCCTCCAAGTAGTGTAAAAATAAGGTGGCTTAAGGGCTTGATACACTTAGTTTTTTTCAGACTGGTGCCAATAATTAAAATATTTTTTAACAAAAAGGTTTTAAAAAATTGAGACAGTGTGCAGTCACACGATAAGCAATACCGAGGATGCGTTTTTAAAAATAATGTACCATTCGCCAGAAAAAGAAAATATTTTTCTTCATTTTGACATATTTTCATGACAAAAAAAATATGAGGTAATTTGGGTGACGAAATAAAAAAAAAAAAAAACGTTCAGTACATTGCCACAAAATAATTCAGCTAGAAATTATGACATATTAGTGTCAAAACTGCAGAGCTAAATTTTGATATGAGTATTAGGCAGCAATAAAAAAATATTTTCGAAATTACTGCAAAATAAGAAACAAGCCCTTAAATGTGGGTGTGATTCAAATGTAAAGGCGTTTATATTACAGCTTGTCTCCGAATAGAACTGGGATCTATAAATACCGTAAAATATGATATGTACAAATATGCACTTAGACTATATTAAAGACCTGAAAACCCTGATTATCAAATCTTACAGTTGTATTTTATGCGTAAAAAACCACCTTTACACTAAATACGAAATTGTTTTTATCGTAAAATTATTTTCACTCAGATATATATTACTTATATTATTTATGACCTGTGTTATTACAAACTAGAACTTTATTGCTTGAAATCCGTGACATTTTAATTTTCGTCATATCTTTAGGATCCGAATTTTTCCATATGTCACTTAAAATTTACGTTTGTATAGAAATTAACGTTTAGTATCATCAGGAGCGAGAAATTTAGCTTCAAGCTGGGCGATAAGGAGTTGTTAATGCCGTCATTATAGTTATAAAAGTCCAGGATTTTAGTAATTTACCTTCATGTTTATGTTTATTGTAATTGGCAAGGACGAATGCTAATGTCAAATTCACAGCACATACTGCAATGTTTTCCATAATTTGCGTCCACAACTTTTGATGATAGCATCAAGAATAGCAAAACTTTAAAGGAATCTCCAAGTCTCGTGTTACCAAGGAACGAGTCCTACTTCACTAGTTATGACTAGAACACCTTTCTCCGGCGGGTGATTGCGCGAAGGGAAACTGAATCTGCCATATGTTTCATTAGAAAATTTTCCTTCAATTGTTTTTGTATTATGCATGTCCATGTGTTTTGAAACTACCAGTATGAGCACAATACTGGAGCTAATCGGTAGAAAAAAAAACACGAAAGAGTGTAAACGCTGTACTGCAAAATATGACTAAATTTGTAGTAGAAACATGTATTCGAATGCCAAGTGTCAACATTATGCTAACATTTACTTTAGTTGAATAAACAGTATTGGACTAAATACATTCCTTAATCAAACAAAAATTTATCTTAAAATTTTAATTACAAGTGAGAAAATGTTATTCTATTGGAGGTCTTTAGATACTTATGAAACCATACACGAAACATTAAATGTATATTTTAAAAAAGTACAATAGATTATTAGAGTCGTTTTGGCAGTGACGATACTTGGATGTAAGTAAAATATTTTAATGCAAACCCTGGATGGTCGTATGGCAAAGAAAAGTCAGAGATGTACGATATTTTGGTCTTCAGATCCTAGTGGTAATCAATCTAATCCTCTGGTGGTCCTCGTAACCTCGTCCTTGTTGTTCAGTGTTGTCATAAGATTGTCATCGAGACCCAGACGTTTCTTGGATCCAGATTGTTAAAATATTTTTACTTGTGTAGTCCTTTGCTTGCTTGCGACTCTCACATGTCACTTTTTCTGTTGGCGTTTTGATACGCAACAACTATAACGATAAATACAATATGTTTCAGAAACATGATACCGAATAGTCCTGACGAGAGAAGAATAAATTTACGATTCATCTTAAATATTTAGGTCTGTAGATGTCGTTAACTGCTGAGTCTGAGAAACACTTAATGTGAAACGTTGTGAAAAGGACTTGTGTTAGAGGAACGGCACGAAAAAAAAAAAAAAAAAAAAAAAAATTAAGATCATAGTTATGACAAAGATTTGATACAATGTTCTCATCCCTATCGTTTAATAATATCAGCTTGCATCCTGTTATTGTATACAAGACGTTTACAAAAGTGATATTTGGTGTCAAAGTAATAAGCGGATCGTTATAATTAACCAAAAAAAAAAAACTCTTGTTGCAACTCTGAGCGACCCTATTTTTTCGTATCAAACGACTTTAACGTTAAAGTTGTTGCAGTATGATAGTCTGATGGGTAGGAAAATCTTCTTACCCCTGGAGATTAACAAATGTGCTGGTCGGAGTCCACCTTTAAAGGACATTTTACAGCCGTTGATGATTGAAATGGTTCATGGTTGTCATATTTCAAACTTCATTTATAGAAGTAATATCCCTCAAATGTGTGCTTCTTACTGGTTCTTACAAGTGCCCAGAACCCTTCTGCTAAATTATCCACAACCTATTTATTAATCAGATATATTGTACTCGAAGGTACAGTCGATTACAATCCCAGGTCAGTTTTGGTATTGCCGTTTGATCAGGAACACGGAGGAGCAGAAGGTAAATCAGTCGTAAATTTCAAATCATAGAAGCAGGATTGGATCAAAATGAGTGAGATTTGAAAGTAGCGTATGTAGGGAAGGACATGGAGGGACCTTGTAGGCGGACAGGAGGGACTGTAGCAGACCGTACACCCGGGCCAGGCTCGCGCGGTGGTCAAGAGCGCGCACACTTACAGGCAGCAGCTACCGCCGATGTAAACACGGCCATTACGTGGCGTAACCAACTGGTAATGGCGCCTGCCTACGCCAGTTCCCGTTCCCACGTCTCCACGCTCCTCGTCATTGGCGAAGCTTAGAGTGTTCCCGGGCTAACAGTGCCCAGCGGTGACTAGACAGAGTAGGCAATCATAAAACTGTATCATTATCTAATAAACTGTCTCCGAATGCACTGCGCCATATCCGCCGCCGATTCCTTATGTGCCCCCGGAGGCCGCGCTGTTGCGAGACCGAAAGCCGAAGCTTCCATAACTCGCTGAGTGTTCGTAAAATCAAATGCACCCCGACAGATTAGTTGCAAGTCATTGGAACGGCGACGGGGCGCGTGTGACTGTTTTAGCTGGGCTCCGGACCCGTATTTAAGGCCGGAGAGGGATTGTTGCCGTAACTGATATATTACGTGTTTATGTAATCGGCGGGGATGTGAAGCTCCCCTCCAGCTAGGCTGGAGTGATGTAGTGTCGTGTCATGTTCTAGTGAGGTGGGTGTTGTCGTCAAGTAGCTGGATAAACTCGTAGTGTAGTAGTGCGTGAAATACCTGCAATCACTGTGTAATGCATGGAGATGTTTGTGACACAGAGGGAGAAAAACCCTTATAAAAGAATTAGTTGCGATGTTTAGCCGCCTGGACCTGAAACAGAGAGGTATCAAGTCGGTGCGTTAGTACCGTATACCAGTCCTGTCCTTAGCTTATCCTAGTCTATATAAGTAACAGTTAATTTATTGTAATTATTTTAATTTTTAAAACTGTTATGTACTTTTTATTTGTTTTTTAAATTTTTTCTTAAATTTAATTTTTTAAAATTTTTTTTATTTTGTGCATTTATGTAGCTTGAAGAGCAATGTACTGAATTTTCCCCCATAAGGAAACCAAATTATTATAATCTTAACTATACACTAAACAATGTTGTGTAGTGTTTTTGTAGAGTACATTAGGGATTTATTATTTTTTAAAAATTTATTCCTTGTAATTTTTGTGCCTACCAGCTAACATATTTACAATACCCCTCTCCGCCCTGCCATGGACTGGTGCGCCTGTTCACACATTATATGATTAAGTATTCAATAGCTACAGACGATGGTACACCGCGAAAAATTTTTGTGCCAACATACTCTTGAAAACAATGTAGTTTATCGTGACGTGTAGGATTGGGTGATATACGTCTGGTACAACTTAGCTGTCTGCAGACCAAAAAGACGCATAAAAAATACAATAGCGTGATTTTTAGTGGCTTAGTCAAATAGGGCAGCTGTTCTACACACAAGCGAATGCCAGTAATATTTTTATAAACAGTGTGTTGAAACCCGGAAAACAGTCAAATTTTCCCGCGATAAACCATCATCTCTAGCAATAGCCTACGAACTAGAAAAAACGAGATTTTTTGTTACAATCTAGAATTCAAATCACTGTAATCTCGTCTCTCTTTCACAATTGCACCTAGATGCATTTGGCACTTTCTGAAAGGAGCTTAGGCTCTAATAAGCAGCGAAATATACGCCCAATCATGTGTAATCCCTGTTTTAGAGAGCAGCCGAACAGCTGCTGCTGTCTACTAGAGTACACAACAGTTCTTGGAGGCTAGCCTGATCAATGCGAGAACACACGTATGCGCGTAGAACCTTAAGTCGTTGACAGTTAAAAACATCCAATCACTGAAGAAGAAGTAGAGCTGCAGGTGTCCACGTAAGACGTTGAAACAAGTTGGTGCAGGATTCTTTTCACAGCAAATCATTGCCTCTAATTATATGCAATGGCGGCTAGTGATATTTTTCAAAGGTTAAATGTTTAGTGCTCACATTATTTCGAATGACCTATATCTGAACCCTCAGCAGACATCAGCAGTTCATTGGCTGCTCGCGGACACAGGACTACCGCATGTTTGGACATGCACGTACTGTTTTCTTTATTGTTGGCTCAGCGACATCCGAGAGATGTACAATCATTCTAGGGCCATTGACGGAAGTGAAACAAAATTGCAGTTGTTTGCCTTCTAGCTTGTTTCCCGAATAAAGCGCGAATTTTCCAGACCCCTTCTCACTGCTGTTTGAGTAACGTGAACATTTTTTCCCTTAAAGTTTCCGCATCGCTTAAGTGTGTTCAAGTGCGATAAACTAAAAATTTTATATTAATATGAAATAGTGTTCGTTTTGCAGACGATACTTGTGAGTTCAGTTTCCTCTTATAAAACAATTTAAGTTGGCGTCAAAGTCAAAACTTGCATGATCTGCTGCCATGCAAATAGAGAAAACTAATTGACTTACGTACGTGAAATAATTCACAATGAAATAACATACTACGGGCCAGGTAATAAAAAAAACTTAAAAAATCCCGTGAACTGTTTCCGTCTTTAAAAAAAAATTTCTGAATGCAACTTTTTCCTATATTTTTGTGATTTTTTTTTAAAATTCAAATCATAACGTCGAGGGTATCTTAATGTTTAATTGTATAGCTCATGTGATGTAGGTTCACAGTGAATTATTTAGTTTAAGTAGGTCAGTTGGTATTTATATGGCAGCGTAACAAGCAAATTATGACTTTGACACTCCGTTATGGGAAAACTATTAGAGCTAAACCTGTTTCGTAAGAGTAAAATGTACTCAAAAGTTTCTACTAACAGTATATCATACAAATATAAAATTATGATTTTATTGCAGTCGAACACCCTTAAAGCTACGTTCAGATGTAGGAATGGTAAGCGTAATCTTCTCGGTTCAGATTCCTTGGTTACAACGTACAACTGGCAATTTTCCCACCTCTTGTGATATTTACACTGTCATTATCTTGGGTTACAAAGCGGATGCCAAATAATTGAGCTGCGGTAAGAGAGCGGAAACACTGCACTGGAAGACTGTTGTTACAACTTGCCTGTAATAACAAGTTTCTTATAGACTTCAAAGCTTCGCTAGATCGGTAAAGTTGCTTTAAGGACTGTGTTTTTTACTTTCCCTTTTACTAGGTGCAAGCAAGCGATATGCATCTCAAGGTCTCGTTAGCGAGAGATAAAGACAGTTCCAGCGCAACTGTCTCCGTTTTGCAGGATGACTGATTTGCACTCGCTCGCTTGTTGGAGTCTTGCACGCCATGTTTCCGTGAGAAGGGCGATTAAGAAAGCAAATTGACATCCATTTAAGGAGAACGATTCTCATTGGTGTATTATACTTAGTATATTCTGCATAGTTTAGAAAAAAACTTGGGAAATTACCAGAAATTCAAAAGCATGAAATAATTAGAAATGAATACATGTAAGGGCAACTATGTTGGTTGGGATAATCAGCTCTGACGGACTAGTAATTGTGGAAAGATGACGAGTTATAGAGCCAGAAGAAACGGCCTCAAGGTTGCGTTCTCTAGTCTGTGATGAAGGTTGAGCAGAACCTAGTGAAGGGCTGCGGTATGATACACTTGTACATAGAGACAGGAAATTTCGCGAAAAAATGTTTGCAGCACTTTGTTTCAGTGTCTTACGTGCACAACTGCATCTCTGCTATGTGGTCAGTGATTGGATGCCGTAGCACCCAGCGTGTGGAGGTTAAACCCGCAAATCACAGACGTGCTGTGTCACAGTTATCCGTGTACTGATTGGCACAGTCAACTGAGTAACAACTCTGCATAAAACCACTCTGTCAATAAGCATGAAGTTGAGTTGCAGGTGTGCAGTTAAGACATTGAAACAAATTGGGGCAAAAATCTTCTCGTTAAAAATACCCGTCCCTACTTATACAGGATGCTTCTAGAAAATGGGCCAAACTTCGGGGGGGGGGGGTGATTTCTTATAAAAAATGCGGTAAATTTTTATTGCGACTTATTATCTTATGAAAATACTACGGGGGTATTTACTCTTGACAGAAAAGTAAAGAGTTCAACTTTTGGCAAAATACCATAAATCCCTTACAAATAGACAACGCTGTTTTGTATGGTGTCAAGCTGACTAAATTTTCCAGTTAATTTAACTGATAGATTTAGGAGAATATTTATTAGACACGAAAGAAAGAAAATCTGGACACATCTGCAGAAAAAAAAATTATCGCACTTATCTCACAGAACCTAATTAATGATACTTAAAATTTTATAGAAGGTGCAATAAAGTAACTACACAACATAAGCAATTGAGGACACTAGACATTAAACAACCAAAGATAGTTAATTAACGTTAATATTCGAGTTATGTCGTCGTGCTGACCGTATACGTCACGTTTCAAATAACCTTACTATCTTACTCTTCGAAGTCTTGACGGTCTGACGAATTTAACTTTACTAATAAATGTTGACATCATGACAGCAGATCAACTGTAGAAAACAGAAATTACAATATTATAAATTCTAGTAGCCTTTCTAACATATCCGTCTTCATAATATTTTTTCGGCAGATGGAAAAAAACCTCTGCGTCTTCGTTATTGTCGTTTATTAAACAAATACTTCAGAAGTGCAGTTTTCTAAGATTTCAGAATTAAGTTTTAAGACATTTTTTATTTGGTAAAACATATTATTTTTCTTATTTTTGCAAAGCATTGCAGTCATAGGGAAACAATGCAAGCATTGCTGTACGCAGAGATAAATTTCTCTCTGTATTTAATTAAACTCGAGGTAGGTAAAACAATATCAAAAATTTTAGAACTTAACTTCCCAGATTACTGTCAAAATCACATGAATGGCATGACATGAAATCATTAATTTTTTATTACATAAAACTGCTGCTTTTGAGGAGCAGGGTGTTGAACTTTTGTATTTTTACACAAACATTTGGAAAATTTTAATTTAAATGTTCAAATCGTGTCATAAATTTATAACACAAAAGGTGTTATACAGTAATTTTGAAACATCGGTCATTTGGTTTACGATGTACGCAGAACGTCCAGCGCACACCGTGTGATAATATTCCTTTACATATGCGTGATATTTCACTGTCGTGTGAGTCATCTTTACTGTGTGGCGTACGACTTGAAGCATATAAAAACCTATTACAAAAAATGTTTGTATAAAAAATCCAAATTTGCTAATTTTTTGTTTCTTAAAGCAATTATTTTATACAAAAATCATTATTAATTTGATTTTATATGCTTTACGCCGTAGACCGTGACACGTAGTTTTGTGATATTTTTATTTCGTCATGTTTACTGGTTTTCAAGTTTCGTATGAAGTAAAAATATGAACATTTTGCTTTGAAATGCCACTATGGGGAAACTGGTTGAGCTCATTGTTTTCCATAAGAGGAAAGTGTACTGTCAAATAATGTCTACAAAAGTAACCCTATTTTATACAAATATAAAATTATGATTTCCACGCACTTGAACGCCCTTAAGAAATTTGCAATTAACTTATCAGGTAAATTTAATTATATTCTTTACAGTATATGTGGGCCATTACCGTGGTGTAGTGGCAAGACCACTAACTTCTCACTACCACCTGATTAGAACTTCTGCGTGATTATTCTCGATTTTAGATTGGTGGTGAAAACCAGTGTCAGGCTGGTTTTCCCGGGGTTCTCCTACTTTCCATTGCGCTTGCACTCCATCGTTGTGCCACCCTTTTGATCTCATCTCATACATTTGTCTCTCGGGTACCTGCCGACCCTTCTCTTCCATCTTCAACCAGGTGTGCCATAATATGTCGTCTACTGATGGCATTCCTTAGGCAGTTTATTTTATTGTAAATGTGCAGTCCATTCCTTGAAAAATGTCACTGAATTTTTTTAAAATATTAGTTTGAGAACGGGGAAATAAATATTTACTTGGAGCTAACAAAATATTACATAACCATAACTAAATAACAACATCAACAAACCTGATTTTGTGGGCCTAACAAAATATCGAGTTTATTTGCCAACCAACTAACGCCCGACAAGAAAATATTTGGCTGACACAAATGTAATAATTTATTTGGATGAACACAAATGTATGCTTTATCGTACCAACCAAACCTACATGGTCGTGCACGTTATAGTTTGCAATCGTACCACGGGAGTTATTTGGTAATTTCTGTGACAACTATCATTATTTCTGTACTTGTAAGAATACTTATTAGTTTGTGATTTTGCGTTTATGTTTGTGTTTGTGATATTATTTTTTTCTCTTCTTAACTTTAGTCACTATAATATGTACGTTGAACATTGCCTCTTTATACTTCATAGCATTTAGTACAGCCACTACTTTTGGTGAAAAGAATTTTGCACCGACTTGATAAATGACTTATGTTTCACACCTACATCCCTACTTCGTGGTTAACTGACAGCGTGTCTTCGTGCAAAGATATCGGTCATTTACTATGCCAAACAGAAGAAGATTACTGCGACCCCACATGTCTGTAATTTGCGATAAGAGTTAATAACATTCAATCACTGGTTATGAAGAAGAATTTTGTATTTGTACATAAGGTATTGAAACAAGTTGGTACAAAATTCTTTTTATTAAAATTCAGAGGCTGTAAATGACCATTGATACTTGTAGAGAGGTGTGTTGAGGACTAGATTCCAGGAAGTCCGGTGGTCAGCTGACAGATGGCAAGATACAGACGTGTATGTCTCAGACCACAGCTCGTCATCCCTATGAACTAGTGAAGTGACGCTACGTCGCGATGTTTAGTTGGTCCAGCAGTGCAGCATCCCAGTATTCCAGTGCTCCTTGACCGAAATGTATATGAGTAGAGAGTCGGCTCCACCACTCCCAGCGGACACTAAAACAAATAAATAAATAAACCTTTGTATCCAACACAAAATAATTTGTCAGAATAGACCTAACCAAAATTTTTTGTAACCTCACAAATGTATTCTATCCCCGCAGTTATGTTTTGAAATGACTACAAAAAAAAACATAAATACTTAAGAAAATGTGGTCAGTTAAGTATTGGCATAACATTTTTGACTGTTACATAATCGTTTTTTTTTTCTGTGTAAATTTTTTTAAAACACGTCCTATGCCGTGACAATTTTATATGCGTCGAAGATAAATTATTTTCAATTACTAAACAACACTGCAAAGTAGCTTTGTTAAAAAAATTAGTTCAAACTGCAGGGGCATAGTATCAAAACTTTTAAAAACACCCACAACTCTTTGAAGTGTCGCTTAAAATTTTTGACTACCAATCCCTAAGACAATTTTTTTGTATAGGAGCAAACATTTTCGCTGAAGTTAGTTTTGTTTGATGCCGAGTGCGTGCACATAAGTGTTTTGCAATCATTAAGGTGAGTTTTTCACTGATTTTTCTTGTGAATGTACAAAAAATATTTACAGTGCACACTCATATTTCTGCTTATATGCAGTTAAAGTTAAAAAAAAAAACTTAAAATATATGTTGTTTGCTGGTGACTAGCTGTATGCCATTATTTAATACAACAATTGATGTGCTGCTATTAATACACATTGTTTACGTTTGGCGACACTCGTTTCAAGACTTAAATAAAATATACGTAATATAGTGATTACTGTCAATAAAAGTGGCATTAAGAGTGCTCTCTTTATCGTAAGTCGCTAATATCAGTGCATCATGGTACATCCTCAGTATGAAGTGTAGCATACCTCTTTTTTTCTCTCTCTTCCTGTTTAAAGGCTACATGGTGTTACGCAACCCACCCACACAATTTCAGCAGTGTATTATACTTAATTTATTTTGAATATCTCACTAGGAACCCTTTATTTTCGGAAAATATTTCGACAATATTGTGTTTCAATGCCTTACGTACAAATATACAGCTCTGCTTCATGGCCGGAGTGTCTTTGTGAAGAGTTGTCCATCATTTGACTCTGCCAATCAGAATATAAAGTTACTGGGATAACACACATAATAATTACTTGTTTTTCACGAAAGTAATTTTGCCCCAGTTTGTTTCAGTGGCTTACGCGCACATCTGCAATATGCTTCATGGTTATTGGCAGCGTGTCTATGTGAAGAGCCGTATCTCAACTAACTGAGCCAATTATTATAACGTTCCTGCAACAACACACGTATTTGATTTACCGGTAGAATGCCAAGGCTCGTGACAGTTCAAAATATCCAATCACTGACCACGAAGCAGAACTGCAGATGTGCACGTAAGGCACAGAAGCTAAGTAGGGCTAAATTCTTTCCGCGAAAAAAAAAAAAAAAAAAAAAGGGGGGGGGGTACTTACACATCTGTGATTTGCGGGGAGATCCTTTATACGCTGAGTCAAACACATCCAACCACTTACCCTGAGTTAGAGCTGAAGATATACACGCAAAACATTGAAACACGATCTTTTCGTGGAAATCCAAGGTCCTTATGGTTCACTGAGGCTGTCCAAAATGTGCCCAGTCAGACCATACCGGTGTGGCCAATCTTTGATGTTGTGTCGCGACAAGTGGTTGTGGAACAATGCCAGGAGAGTTTACATACGCCGAGTTGGCAGTTATGGTGTTACAGTGACGGAAATGGGTGTCATGCAGCAGCGATACCAGTTGTTAACGGAGATAACCGAAGGCGCCAATCAGCTCAGACATGGCCTTGTTTGCTTGCAGTGGCAATATGCCATGGTATCACAATCTGCTTACGGGCAAACGGCACACATTCTGCACTGCTTGTGAGACACATTTAGAATTAATAGTCGGTTACAGCAAAGAAACGAGGAGAACTTTAACTTTGTGATTTTCTTGCGCGTACAACCATATAATCTTATGCGAGGCTACACAGCCTACCTATTTTAGGTAACTCGGAAGAGTAATGTTTGAGTAAACGGGCAACCAATATTATAGATCGTTCGGGATAAAGTAAACACTAAAATTAAAACCTTTGAAAAATATCACTAGCCGTTACGGCACATAATTTAACATTAACAATAGTTTCCTTACTGCTTGTATGGTTGGTAGCGAAATTGAACAATATAGTTCAGTGTATTTTCCTATATAAATTCAACAATACTGAAACAAATTCATACTATATTCTACGTGATTGTATTTTATATAACTAATGAACAATTTTTATCAAACTATCGATTCACACTGACTGCACATTTTATATTACACGTGCAACCATCAAGTGACGTGTTCAGATAATTCCTGTCGTTAGCCGTTACGCGCCGAAAGATAAAAATTGGCTGAAAACTGAATTTTAGCAGGGCTTTGTTAAGTGCGCACTTTATCCCGAATTGCCTATACGATAGAATACTATTTTCGTTGGAAACTTGTGTAAGTCAGTAATAAGCTACAAGTTCCTTAAATAATCATTTTAAACAACATAACGAAACGTAATAAATTGTGTACGACTGGTTTATT
This sequence comes from Medauroidea extradentata, assembly GCA_003012365.1. NCBI lineage: Eukaryota > Metazoa > Arthropoda > Insecta > Phasmatodea > Phasmatidae > Medauroidea > Medauroidea extradentata. The sequence goes on along the minus strand of PNEQ01099503.1, from coordinate 4,686 downwards.
ACCCCAGCTGGCATTTTCCCCGGAGTTAACTTATATGACAATTTTGCTGCCACTGAGCTGTAGAAAAATTTGAAAAATTATATTTGTTGAGTTGCGGAACACTCTAAACTCGAAGTGCAGATAATGTAAAAAATAATAATTTAAAATAAGGTTTTAAAATAACATATGTATTCTATATATTCCTGAATTTAACACGCAACCTTACCTACAATATATTTATATTCTTTTCATTATGGGCGTACAAGTGGGTAATATCATTATTTTATATTTGTATCAAATAGTTTTAGTTTTGTAGTCGTTATATAGGAGTGGATTTTCCCGTTACAAAAATGTGGCTCAGCCTGTTTTATGGCATTTCACAGACGTAATGGGATGTTTGCAATTCGTGCAAATCGTGAAAATCAAGTAACGTAATGAAATGAAATAATTCACGTTGAATTAAAATGTTAACTTAGGCCTAAGGATATTGTGTGTAAATACGTGACAATTACAATAGGTAAGCCTACATTTAAATTACATTAAAATTAAATATTTTGATTGATACATCGTCTTGTATTAATGGTCTTGCAATTCCGCTATTTTTTAACCACATAATTTGTTAACCGAGTTGTCCCAGACGCATTTAAGGGTCAACAATAATTTGATTAGTTTATTATTGTTTTCTTTTTAATGTATATATATACGTGTTACGGTTTATTTTTTTATTTAAATTTTATTGGTAGCTTACTTCCACATTTATTGTAAGTATTAAATAAAATAATGGGAATTTTATACGTATTATGTACAGTTTAAAACGTATTCAAGTATTTATTATACTAAACTTATTAATATTGTAACACATAATAGTGTAACTGGTACATACACACTTAATATTGTTTTAAATATACAAATTGTTAAAAATAAAAGTTTATATCAGCACAACATTCATTAAGATTTATGACCAACAATACTAACGGTATAAAACACCAATCTTCTGAAATTCGTGTATGTATTTATGATGATTAACTATATGTTATGTTTACAACATCTGGTAAAAACGTGGTAGCAACACTGAGCAAAATGGATTGTTCCGACAAACAAATAAATAAGGTTGATATTAATTTTGTTGAAACAAATAAATTACTGTTAAACTAACAAACCGTAGCGTTGACGTTACTACTGGAATTTATTTGCTTCGACGGTACAATTTTGGTTGCATAATTTATTTAAAACAAGCATATATATGATTGGTTATTCTAAATTTTTCGTTAGATGTTATACTTAACAATACAAACATTTGATATTGCACAAAATATTTGTTTCTTTTAAAAATACGAACTCTATAGTTTGCTTATACTATTTTATTTATTGTCTTTTACTATAATATTTTTTGAGCCAACCATATTTATGACTTACTATACAGATTTGGTAAATTTAACCATGGCGGATATTAAAACCAAGAAACTATATAGTTGGAAGCCGCGGAATATGTATGTTCAGGAAGTCATTCTTGTAATGACGGTTATTTGATATGCACGTGATTGCATTTACACCCTGTGGTTTAGAAAACTGGCTTCGTATTTTTTTTAATATAGGTACGTAATAAGTTTGAAGAGTATTAATTTTTGTGTTTTGTTGTTTAGTTACGTAAGGTTAAATGACTGAAAATAACTTCAATGGTAAAAAAAAACATTTGCCGAGTACAGACAAGCCTAATTCGAGTGTCCATTACATGCCATCCATATTTTATTCTTGTCGCATATTCTGCGCACAATTATGTAAAGGCTACGGAGAAGAAAACAGAGAGAGTCAGTCACATTAGCAGAATCACGAGTTTATGGGAATTACGTGTCACAGGTGTGTGAATGTAAACAATTAATTATATTTTTGTAAGTCGCGATTGTGTAGGGGTAGCGCGCGTGGTTTTCGGTCAGAATGCTGCGGGTTCTACTCCGTGTGCTGTCGTAGTTTTTTTATATTTACACGTCAATATTATTTGTATAAAATTTGCTGTGCAGTTAACTTTATTTTCGTGATCAGAGTAATCAAAATAATTTAAATATCGGGTAGTTTAGTATGGTTGCTCCAACAAATGAAGCATGTTTGATTTAACAGTATCTGTATGGTGTCATCAACCACGTAATTTGGTTAAAACAAGAAAAATATTTAAAAAATAATAATTTGGTTGTGTCAAACCATACATTTGTTTGCACGTATTCAAATATGCCATTTGGTTGTTCCAAACTAATTTTGTTTGATTTTATAATATTTTTTTCTCAGTGAAAGAACGGGCCTCTCTCTATTACCATATCATCGCAGGACCATTGGATTGACAGAACCGTACCAAAATTCAAGTTGATAGAATAAATAAAATATAAAATTATAATTGATATTCTAGTGAATGTCTATGAAGTTCTCACACCAATTAGAAAAAAGAAGTCAAAATTTTTAGACAACTGGACACAGAGTTTCATCAAATACAGCTAAGTATTTTACCGATGAATCTAGCTTTTAATTAAAAAAAAAGTGGTAGCTACGAAGACACAGACAAACCAACAGACAAAGCCGTCAAACTTGACAAAAAATACACCCCTCCTGTTCGTCAGGATTAATAAGAGTAAAATTGTAATTAATTCCTTTCTTAATTTTTCAAACAGGTAGCTCCGACTATGTAGAGCCTAGAGATCTTTTGTCCTTACGTCCTGGCCTAGGTTAGTAAATATTCATCTAACAGTAAGTTCAATGCACTGGCTACTGACATTCGTCCTGAAGCAGTTAAAAACATCATAGCGTAAAATATTTACTCACTGTTAGTTACAATATGTATAGAGATGATGGTTTATTGCGAAAATGTTTCGTGACAACATACCCTTGAAAACACTGTAGTTTCTTGTGACATGTATGATTGGATGATGTATGTATGACACAACGTAGCTGTCTACAGACCAATAACATGCATCACATATTACAATAACAGGATTCTTATTGGCTCAGTTAAATAGGGCACCAGTTACAGGTACAAGCGAGCGCCAGTAATTTTTGGTAAGCTGAATGTGCGTTGAAATCCAGCAATGAGTCAAGTTTTCCGGCGATAAACGATCATCTTTAAATATGTGTTTAGGATCGCAGCCTTTCACGAAGACGCACAGATTATATTATTTTTAAACATAGTTACTTGAGTGTTAAATGAACAATACTGCTGCTCTTAACGAAAAAAAAAATCCCTTGGAAGTTTTAATATTCATGTCTTGTTCAACTGTACATTAAAATGTAGCCTGTGGCAGTATTGCAGGCTTCCCGACAATACAGGAATCTGAAATTCACGTTCGGAATTTAGACAGAAATTTTAAACATTTTGCTGGATCCAGTTTGTAAATCCGATTGGCGAAGGTAAGTTGTCTTGGGCCTCTGTGGTTTTAAATCACACGCACACACAAATCGAAAGAACCACTGTGTTACCAGGAAAATTAATAATATTTGTCAAAAGTTACTGCAAGTTTCTTAATTCTCATAATTTTCGGTGAAATTCAGTAAGTGTTTTTTATGGAAGAAAACAAACGCCGCAAAAATTACTGGATAATGTTTCACTATTTATTCGTAATTTCACGTAATATAGCTGGACACGATCAGTATGTTCAGCTACTTGCACGGCGATAATTCACTCGTTTCTGGAAAGTAACTGAGCACGACTGCCACTGTGTCTGATCTACAATTCTATACATTTGCGGAACAACTTGGATCCTAAAACAACAAAGCTGCGCAAGAAACAAATAGAAAAGGTTTTCCTACACGCATGCAGAATACGCGAAGCTAACCGAGCATTCAAGAGTTTTTTTTTTTTTTTTTGCTTTCGGAAACATTTGAGTTTGTCTATTCTCACATAATGTTTTCAACAAGGCCATAAAAATTTGAGGTCAGAAATAAGGCTTAAGAAAAATGCGTTTATTGTAAATATACAGCACGTGGCATTCAATATCAAATTGGATGATCATATTAGACAAACGCATATTAATATCTTTAAAGACACATAAACATTGTTAAAGTAGATTGATTAGTTTCCTTCTATAAAGTAGTGCGCAGACAGCAAAAATTAAATTGTTTAACCTAGAAATTTTACGTTAAGAAAATCTGTTTCCTTACACTATCAGTGTTTACGAAATGCGACACTCAGGTTATATCGCAAGACAAGTTTTGTACACACTCATAAGTTATAACCTTGCTTTCCGTCAGTATATAATAATAATAATAATAAAATCGTCTTTATTAGGCGCAGTTAAGGCATACATGCCTTCTCTTACACTGAACCAATATTAGGTACATACAACACTTATTTTAGAGATTAAAGTTAAAAGAAAATAAAATAAAAATTAATAGCAATAAACTATACTACCTAACTAACAGTAATAGCCTTAATGTTTACAAAAGACAGCCACGCTGAAACAGGCACTTGAAAGCTTTCTATAGTTTTATAATGTTTACAAAAGACAGCCATGCTGAACAGGCACTTGAAAACTTTATATAGTTTTAATTTTAAAACACAGTAAGAAGGAAACAAACAATTAACACTAAGTTCAGTCATACGTACATTCATACAAGCATTCATTCAATATGTCAACTTTGAAGATCGTGGTCGCGCAGTAGCAAGCACTGCAACAGCTTCGTCTTGAATTGGTTGATGGAGAGATTGATACATTTATTTACGAAATA
>PNEQ01099502.1:84060-107339 GCA_003012365.1 Medauroidea extradentata | reverse complement strand
ATTAAAATTTTTGTAGTGAAAAGTGGTTCTTATTTGGCACATGGTTATGTGCATGTTGACTTAATTTTTGTGAGTTGTTGAAACTTTTAAGAATTAATATTAGTTTAATATAAGCTCTTTAAAAGTATGTATGTATGCAGCGAAGAATTTTACTCAATTTCATTAATTTATGTAAGACAATTTTTAAATGTTTCAACAGGAGTATTGTAAGTAGATGTGAAAATGTGTGATCTGTTTCACTATTGCCTCATATTTGTGCTAAGTCCATTAGCTAGGTTATCAGAGCTCTGTCTCACAATTTCCCCAGGCTGTATCATTATTACCCCAACATGTGGGAAATTATGAGACACTGTTTATCAGTGATAACATTTTATGGTTACATTTCTGATTGGAATTATTAATCACACATGTTTCTTGAATAAGAAACAAACATTTTCCAGTTGTTGCATAAATTTTTTGAGTTTTAGGTTAAAAATAATGTCAAATTTTAACTTTTTGTCTCAAATTTGCCCCACCTGAACCTAACTCACCACTTAACACGACTCCGTCATTTAATTAATTCTAAATTTGACTTGTGACGGGATTCTCACATGTAATTAATTCCTTCGCAATAAGTCCCCAGTCTCACATAATAACCTTTACATAAATACATTCATTGGGAAATAACCAATACATTCAATTTAACGGATCCCGGGCATAAATGCATGCACGCGCCCCTATTATTTAGTTTCAAGAATATTCTAAAACACACTTTCAATAAAATCAAAGCTACACTCTTTACAAAATTCAATAATTTGACTAATACAATCATGCTTGAAGGCGATAAAAGTTTAAACCAAATACAAAGTTCCCCTAATTGCACAGTTCAATAGTTCAATTCTAAGGGGATTAAACTTCGTCCAATCATGCCGCTAAACTTGTTTAAATACACTCCAAAATTCAGTTATTTCCTACGTGTTACTCCTACACAAAGCTCTTGCATTTCAATATCACGAGGAAGGAATGGAGCACCAAACACGCCCATCAGTTCATTCGAAAACATCGTTAAAAGAGACTCCTCCACTTTTACAACCATACCTTGTCCAATCCTCTACTCTGGTTACCTCCAACGTCAGCAAACCCCGAAGTTCTGAATCATGGTTATGATGTACCATGGAAATTGCCGTCTCCACGGGCAGATAGTCACTCGAAACGGAGCCGGAATCAACTCGGCTCTCGCAACCATAGGGCACGTCTCCAACTAGCTCTGACGCTCGGCCGATACTACTCTCTCGCCCACGCACCGCCTGCCTCCCCACCCGAACTGCCCTCTCCGCCTTCCTCCCTCTCCCCGCCTCCACGCGCATACGCCGGAGTCCTACCAACACGTGAGTAAGGAGCAAAGAGAGGAATCGGCTCACCGGGATGGAAACGAGGGATTGATTTTAAACAGGGAGAGAACACACTCTTAAAAGGAAACTAACAAACCAAACTCTTAATAAAAATCAATATAAAGTCAATTGAATAAATTATAATAACCAAAGTAATATATATACATAAAAACAAAAGAGAGTGGCTCAATATCAAAAATTATATGAGATTTCTTCCCCCAATACACTGTCACCTTTGGAGTTTAAATTAATAAAATAATTACATTAAAATTTCTACTATATAGGCCGATAACCCTTAGGCCTGCAATGTTACAACACGAATGTGGTAAATCATTGACATAGTTACAATACAAACAGTGTGACACAATAGTCAAAAAACCAATCCTATATTGTCGTGTAACATTAGTACAAAAATATGAATAGAGATGAGAACTGTCTACGGTTCTGCATGAGCAATACATCAAGTGAGAAGGTTAAAATGCAGTCCTCAATTATGCAGTTCCAACAACATAAGTGTATTATACTGGACTCTTCCTGAGCACAAAAGTTCAACTTAATTACCTGAAGAAATACTAATGCTCCTAAAAAAGCGTGAGCAAATTAACGTCTTAATTACTACCTGTAGTAAATATCTGGACATGTCATGTCGTCAAATGCGACACCAGTAAACATAGTCAATGGTCATTACAGGTTACAAATAAGGTGTGAACAAACATCTGCCAGTACACTAATTACCAGTCAAAACTCCGCGACTTGCACATCAGTACCAGTGCTCGTGAATATACTATGTGAAAAAGGAAGAGAAAGGGAAATCAGCGTGACGCGACAAAGGTTTGCGGCATCGGGAAACAAAAGCAGACGCTGTGAACAGGCGCTCAAGGCTCAAGCTTAATAAATATTCCAGAAGGGCACGAGAAAATACAAATCTAAGAAAGAAAATAAGGCTTCCATCATCGTCAAACTGTGCACCAGCAATTCTACAGAATTTATGGTTGTCAATTACGAACAATAAAATATATAAAGTTCCCTTTACACCAGAAAAGAGTTGCAAAAAGTAGGAAACATTTAAAATTGGAAGAAATGATGAAGTCAGAAAAAGAAATAACACAATAAATAACTTCAGTATCCTACATAGCGGTAAAATACTTGCAGTCTGGCGACGTCATGCTGCTCGAGAAAGGAAGCTGGAGAGAGAGAACCTGTCCCTCCGCTGTCAGTCTGCCAAGTCTTGAGTCCACCTCAGGGTCGAGCTGGTCAGCCTGGCCCAGGAGGGGAAGGGGAAGAACAACAGGCAGAGGGGGGTAAGGTGTGACGTCAGGGTGAGCACCGTCGGCAACCTCATTGCGTACAATTGCAATGAAAAACGGTTTTCTTGAATGTCTGTATGCGACAAAGATGCCTCTGGGTTTGGCTCCCTCACTTTGCTGGACGTGCTTGCATTGGTGGGTGATGACTTCATGCATGACAGCCGTAGTAGGGGAGATAGGAAACTCTGCGCAGATGCACAGATGTCATTTGAGTGCTACTCACTCTCGGGCACGTACATGGCTGGGGACAGCGACGAGATGAGTGACTCAAGTGGAATGTGTTGTGACCACTGCCACAAAGGGGGAAGGCAAGACTACAGCTCAGTGCTTGTTTCTTTTGTATGTAAGTCTGCAAATTGCAAAAACTCAGTCCTAACAACTAGTAAAAGTATAATATTTAGACACCCATTGTTTTTCATTACCGGTAAGTTATGGACCCATTATTAATTTGGGAATGTCATAGTAATATGGCAGAATGCAATGAAATACATTTATTAGTTTCCAGTTAGCCATGTTTTTATTTATTAGTGGTCGAATGGTCAGACCATTTGCCTCCCACTCAGGCAATCCGAGTTTCATTCATGACAGGTTCGGCACCAGATTTTCAAATGTGAGAGTTGTGCCGGATGATGCAGTTGGTTGGCAGGTTTTTTCGGGGATCTCCTGTTTTCCCCATTTTTTCATTCTGGCACTATTCCATACTCACTTAATTTCACCTTTCCCCAGCGTTGAAGTTCTCAATGTTAAGCACTGACCACAATTTCTTACTTATTCACTTAATTAATTTCAGTAGTTACACAACGAATAAACACATTTTTACTTTAAAGTTTTTAGGATTCTTTTGATTGGACACTGCCGAATTTACCACTGGGAATTATAGGTTAACTTTCAAGAATTTCCTTGTAATGATTCTGCATGACAAATTAATGAAAGATTCCATTATTATTTATGTCTAACAGTTTACCAAGAATATATCCTGTGCTTTGTCGAAGAGAAAATTTAGATAATTCAATTGAAGTAAATGTTATGCTTCAAAAACTTAAAATATAATAAAATTATCTAACACTCCCCCTTAAACAAAGTTACTGACTTATATAAGTGCAAAACATCTAAACGGATATTCACACATGGTAATCTCAAATTTCAACTGCAGAAATAAACCCCAAAGAACACTTGGAACTTATTCTACCAGTTTATAAACTATATTTTAATATAGATTGCAGGCTTTCGCGGCCGTTGTCTGCATTTTCTTGGCTTGTGGGTGTGAGCCGCGTCTGAAGATTGACTGTTGCAGCTGCCATCATCAGGTAGTCTGAGTTGGTCTCCGACTCCGACTACCTGATGATGGCAGCTGCAAAGACTGCCGAAACGTCGCAAGACAATCTTCAGACGTGGCTCACACACACAAGCCAAGAAAATGTATATTTTAATATAATGTCCGAATTGTGCAATAACTTGCAGTGCTCTAAAATAAAGGGAAAAACAGCCAAAGAAAAACCCAATTAACCTTTGATTTTGCACAAGCGAAAAATAGTAAAGAATTGTGGAAAGACCTCGTGATACACTGATTCCACAAACATCAATTGGTTACTAATTTAAAAAATAGTGACAACTGAACAAACATTGAAATATAAAATGTCTTTCCCTTTCAGTTCTTGGGTTTACACTCAATAAACTTTCTGTAGCACTTTAAATTTCCATACAGAATTGATTTCCAAAAAGTTAAATGTCCAAAAAGAAGTTTGGTCTGTGGAGATGAGTGCAGATTTTGGTCAGCGCTGGTGAGGGGTGATATGATGTGTGTATGGAGCAGTATCAGAATGAAGGGGCAGGGTAAACGGGAGATCCCAGAGAAATGCAGCCGACCAATGGCATTGTCCGACACGATTCTCAAATGCAAAAATCCGGGGACTAACTCTGCCGGGAATTGAACCCGGATCACCTTGGTGGGAGGCGAGGGGTCTGACCCTTCGACCACCGCGGCCCCAAGTTTTTTTTATTGCATCCATATGATATTTTTTGCGTACATACATAATGGTACATAGATATTGGATAAGTCATATAGATTACAATATGTATAATATAGAGTTAAACATTTATGTACAATGATATTACTAAACTATCTTCATTCTTCACATTTGGAAATATGTTCAGTATACAGAAGTTAATTTATAGAAGTGCATTGACTGTTAGCATGCGGAAGGTCTTACTAAGTGACATATTATAATTTTAGAATGATGATACGAAATGCTTGTGAGACCTCCAACTTGTGGGGCTATGGATTTCAAGAGTGCCTCCCTCTGATATGTAATACATGACACAGCACCTTTAAATCCCAACTCAAATTATTTCTGGACAGTCTAAATGTGTAACATTGAGATCTGCTGTCAAATAATGTATCTGGCATTGCGTATTAACATTTACTCAACATACTTATTACAATTGTTTTGGGATACAAGTTCTTACATTTAATATAGCGTCTAACATAGTCAATGGTCAGTAACAGGTGATTATCAAGTGACTCCCGGATGGCTACCCTTGGATTTGTAAAGTTACTTCGCCAGACAAATATTTCCACTTTAATCTGAGAGTAATTTTGCCCACGGCCAGTTGGGCAAAAATACGGGTCGACACCGTACCTTTATCACGTATAGGCTTCTTTCAAGAAGAATTCATATCCAATGTTATATCCGGTGTCACTGAGGGACACCCTGCAGTAGAATTGGACATGCAGAACGACGAGGAGCAGTTACCATTTTGTTGGTCTCTCGTCCATAGAACGAAGTTGTGCTTGCCAGAAAATAATCTGCCACTGGCATAACGTTCTCTACAACAGCAGAGAATGTCTCGATTAATATTGTAGGAAATCCACAAATACTCAGACCCCACACCATAAGTCTTCAGGTGGGTTGAGACAAGACACACTTTGCTTCGCAGTTCCCTCCAACCAGTCACGTTGACGGCTCTCAGCGTACTACTTTCCGCACATACGTCGCCAGCAACCTAAAACGTCATCCGTCCAAATTAAACCACTACATACAATTATTAAATAAAGGTTACTATTATAGATACAAACATTTAAATTTTCATACATGCCGGCGTTTAAAAATAATAAATTAGAATTGTAAAAATTATTAGCGTATAACCATTCAGTAGGACTATCCTAGGCTGAAAAGTCATAAATTGACTTGTTACGATACACACGCCACACTTTTGACACAGCCATCCGTAACAGACTGTGAAGTAAATATTTATTCCAATATGTGAAAATACTTTGAATTGACTATTAAACAGATAGTTTACAACTTTAACTGCCTGGGTTTCGGTTGCAGAGATGTAGTTTCATTATCACCAGCTTATTACTACATAGGTGTGTTGAGTAGTCACATCAGAACCATTAATTTAAATTCACAAAAATCACACATCTGGTACTTATTAGTATTGATTTTTTTTTTTTTTTCAGTTATGGGTGTGTAAAATTTTATGCACTGTACATGCATGCATGTGTATGTGTGTGCATGGATCAGTGATTCTAATATTAAGTTTGATTTTTAGCAGCACTTCACTGTTTCACAGGCTTATTTAGTTTATGAAACAATTGGTTTTGCAAATTTAAATAACAAGCACAAGAGTCAAATTACCTTTGCGTACAGTACTTATTTAAGGGTTGTAAGTGTGCCACTTCCGTTACTCTTTATAGCGTAGGGCAGAAGGTCTTCTATGATTCACTTTTGCAGAATAAAGACAGAACAGGCTCATGAAGGATTTTGCGCAGGATTGCAAAATTCCTCTTTACAGCTGAAAATCAATATGGGGTTACTGAAATTACTAAGCAGTTAAAATGGGTAGTAAACAGACACGAATATATTTATTTAAACCTAAAAAATATTTTGTCACTACAAACTTTATGGTTGGAAGGTACACAAACAATTCGCAAAATCATATATTCATGACGTAACACTTATTTTCTCAGACGTGTATGAATTTATTTAAACACTAGTTTCCCGTCATCTTAAATTTATAAAATTTTTTTTAAAAATAATACAAAATTCCCGTGGTTATAAAATTTAATGTGTAATAAGCATGGGGTTGTTCCATCAATTTTGCTAAGCAGTTGAGAATATATACAAAATATCTACAGTTTTGAAAATAAAAAAATTGGTGGCATAAATTCACTTTTCAAATTCATAGAATAGAAAAACCATTGCAATAAAATATTGACCGACATACGATTCTCACATTCCTACACATACATTATTTAACACAGTTATATTTTTTCTTAGAAGCTGTAAGTATTTATATCACTATCTCACGCACGTACCGAAACATAGACTAGCGTTTAATAAGCATTACAGGAACACTACACTACAAAATTAAGACTTTCTTTGCACATTTCGATGTTTATTTTATGTACCTACTTGTTAAGAGAGTGCTGATACACCAATTTTTAAATTGAAATGGAAAATGGGAAGATGATAACAATGATTCGGTAGGTGAGTCGGGCAGGATGTGGATGACAAGATTAGGGGAATAGACTGGCTAGCAGGGAAAGCTGAGACGAGAAGAGTAGTGGGGAAGGGTACACTGCAGAAGCCACTGGGAGATTCCCTCTGATGATGACGGTGATGATCCCAGGGTCGACAGGCCGTTAACAACAGGACAGGCTATGCTACCAGTTGGTTCTAACACCCTCCAAATACGAATTCTTCAGAGATCTGTCACGGCCATTCTCCACGCCACAACGAATTCGAAATTGAAATACACTAAGTGTCACTAAGACAAGATGAGCAACTGTTACCATACTGAATTGAAGATGGGGATCCATTTATATAGTTAACTCATCATAAAAAGCAAAAGAACTGGACTGCGTAGAAGGCCAGTACCAGTGGTGCAGATCTGGATCCTAAATCCCTCCAGTAACTGATGCGGGAAAATAGTGTGTGGCTAACTGCAACTAAGCCCCTGGATGCGGCAGCGGCAGGGGGTGAGGAGCTCCAAGTCAAATACAAGAAAAAAGGTTCTAGGAAAATGAAAACTTTACTATTGAAAACTAAAATGATTGCATGAAATGGAGAAGGACCTGGGGTGGAGTGACACGTCCATCTCCTCAAGCGTCAAGCCAAGCTCCGAATAACTCCAATAGCACTACGAATGCCAAACTAAGCTCGCAAGAGGTCTCAGACTTTGCAGGGCACAGACTAGACCATATTTATTTTTTTATTTATTTTCCACATTTATCTAGTGTTATTATTCGGGGCGTAGACCTGGTTGTCTAGCGCGAATAGGGAGTTCAGTGTAATTAATTTTTCATATGAGGAAAAAATAATGTTCAAAGAATGTGGTGGTTCTGGAATTCAAGTTGAATTTCACAAATTATGTTTAGCTTAGAAAATTTTGTAGCTTGGAACACTCATCATTTTTGTCATGTTGTGCCATTTACCATATTTTTTAGTTCAGGTAAAACTTATTTGATTAGGCCTATAGTAAAGAGAACATTTTTTTTATATATGAATGGATAGGTGCCATTACATTTTTCAATGTGATAGTGACTAATTTAACTGGGCATTGAACCTTGTAGTTCTAAATAAAAAATTATCCCTTGAATTAATATGACCTTTCTTAAAGAAATGAGAAGTCTGACAGTGTTCAGAATTTAAAGCTTACAAATATTTACACAAAGAAACATGAAATGTAGGTGTATATTTCACGCACTTTGGGTACGGCACATTCTAATACAATATTTGTCTGTAATATTATGCTTTATAGTACTGTAAGTTATGCTGTTTTTTTTTTCTGGTGTTATTCTGTTTCATATATTTCTCGTAGATATTTATTCACATTTTTATAAAACATTTTTTTTTTTTTAGATTTTAGTTTGGTGATGTCTACAGCAATATTGTTATAGAACATACTATGTAATCATTATACTGTTTAACTTATACTTTGTTCTATTTTTTTGTCCATGTTAAATGTGTTGATTTATATAGAAATAGCAATGCACCCACGACTTTGCTCACATGTGTTACTCATAGCAGATAATATTTTCTTTAATTGAAAAACCTTTTTGTACACCAGATAGGTAGTTCAGTCATCAAGTGTTAGAATGACAAAGCTGCTATTCGAGTTAACTCTGCAGTAGGATAAGTAGCTATAGCTGTCAACCCGAAAAGCTGTCTTAAGTTTGTCCCTGCCACTAACAGCGACTTCGCCTGTGCCTTATTTATAGTCATAGTAAAGTTGACATTGTGGAGGAACTATAGTGGATAGTGGGCTGCATAATACATTTTTACCATTTTTGAACGACTTTGTCCAAATTGCACTAATTTAATCTATCTTGCAGTTTTTGTGTGTCAGAATTGCACATTTGCACTGCTTTAATGTAATTTGAGCCAAGAACCGTAGGAACAATAGACTGGAGGTTAAAGCAGCTGCACCACATAACTTCGAAATTATTTATCATATTCTAGGCTCGTAGACGTACAACAGCACGTCTCGATAGAACTGTAGAATGAAACTCTTGTATAATTTATTTCTTGCTTGTTGTACTTTTCGGATTGTTTGTCTTGAAAGTTTACAAAGTAAGTTTTCTCTTAATAATTAGGTTATCTTATAAAATAAAAAACTTACATTACTTTTTTATGTACTTGCGTAAGAGTCGTTCTAACGTGAACACCACCTCAGTATCTCTACTGGTTACATAAATATCATCTGCTGATAGAAAATAAATTTTATGTGTTTTTTGCGCCTTTAGGTGTCTAATTTCGAAAAATCCTAATTTCGCACCTTAAATATTTGTTTAAGTATCCAAGTGAAGTGAAAATCACAACGATAGCTCGTTTGGTTGAAGGAAAATCGATCATTCGTTAAAAATCACATGTAACCCCTGTGCAGTACTGAGAGTGCCAAAATTTTGAAAAATCTTAAATCCTTTTTGTGGCCACTTACCTAATCATCGCCCTGAAGCAAAATTAAACTGAATATCTTGATGGGTTCGATATATATAGAAGATTTATCTAAAACACATTCCAGGTCTTTTCACGTCCTAAGAGACTGAATTTCGAAAAACCCTTGAATCACATTTTAGACTACTGTACTGGTGTCTCTTGGCCATGAAAAGCACATCAATAGCCTGTTGGGTTCAAGATAAATCAAAGATTAATTGAAAACACATCTCATCACTTTTCACCCTATTTCACCTACTTAGGTGAAGAATTTCGAAAATTCGTGGTATTACCGTTCAGGTATTTGAGTTAGCATCACTCTTAAACAAGAATCACGTCAATATATAAATATCAGTGTGGTCAAAATATTTTGACTGTGAATCAAAAAGACGTTTTACACTTTTTTTACTTCTTTAGCGGCAAATTTGGAAAATATATTTAAATGGTACTTTGGATATAGAGCACTTCAATTTCTTAATTGGTTCGATAGATTCGGAGGAATGTTCGAAAACACATGTCACATATTTTCACCCCTTAGTTAAAGAATTTCGAAATGTCTTGGCGTAGTGTCATAGTCATCTGTATAAGTAACCAATTGATATAAAAATCATGACGATTCATAAAAAACGTATTGTCCTTCTTTTTACTACTTGGGTTCGAATTTTAAAAAATCCTAAATCTACTTTTTAGATATTTAAATAAGCAACATTTTGAAGTGAAAACCACCTCTCTATCCCGAAGGAATCAATGGAATCCTTAAATGTTGCATTTCAAAGAATCCTGAAATTGGCTATTGTGCATTTTTATGTGTGTCACATTAAAATAAAAATCACAATAATATGCCATCAGGTTTGAGCTTTATCAATGTTTCTTCAGAAGTATACTTCACTCCTTTTCACCCCCTTAGAGGTTGAATTTCTAAAAATTCCTTAGCGCTCGCCTACGACCTGATGGGAAACCACGCAAAATGTTTCACGATTCTAGATGCAGTAGTTTGGCAAGCAGTATGATATATCAGGCAGTCAGGGTTGGGTTCTCTTGTTATTTCATTTAAAGCATCACATAAACCCCAATACGTGTCGAGTGTGAATTTTCGAGGTATGTGCATTACATATGAAACACATTCATAAACATATACACAAATACACTTAGATTACATTCAAGTTAAATTAACATAGCATTAATTATAAAGTCTTTGCTTGAATGTAGAGTCCTGAAATGGTGTGTGTGTCAATTAAATATTAATCAACATTATAATATGCTTTCATAACTAAATATGATTTCAGTTCATATGTGAATTTTTTAAAATTATTGGGTTTTTTTTAAAACATCAGGAAGTTTGTTTATCAGTGTTGTTGTTAGTAGGATTACAGGTGTTTTTAACAGCAAATAGTACGATGTAGTATATATAAAGACTTGGCAGGGTTAAAATTTTGAGCTTTTTGAATATCTCTCTACATGAGCTTCTATAATGAATATTACTTATAATTCTGACAATTTTTAATTGTAATATAAAAACCTTGTGCCATTTTACTGAGATCTCCCATAATATGACACCATAGCTTAATATTAATTGTACATTGGCAAAGTAGAAACTTAAACCTCCTTGCTTATTACAGATTTAAGTTAACATGTGAAGAGCTAAGCAGAAAGAACTTATTCTTTTGCATATTGAATTGATTTGATCATTCCAGTTCAAAGCACTATCAACAAGTATACCTAAAAATTTGGTCTTCTCTACTAAGTTGAACGGGTTGTTTACATTTGGCAAGTTACTGCATGTAATCATTTTTCTTTTGTCTTTTTCAGAAAAAATTAATTATAGATGATTTATGCAAGTTGAGAATCTATTTATTTTTAGTGAACCATGTGGACATGTTTACAATTGCCTGTGACGTTTCATTTGCAAGAATGTCCTTTTATTTTTTAGTGATTAGCATATTAGTATCGTCAGCAAACATCACAGTTTTTCCATTTTTCAGAGCCTTTGGGAGATTATTTATAAAGAAGATAAATAAAAATGGACCAAGAATGGAACCCTGGGCTATTCCTGTGTGAACTGGAAGAGTTTCTGATAGCTGATTGATTTGTTATGCATAGAAATTCATGTATGTGTAATGACTGGTAAGGCGAGTGTTGAGTTTGATTTCTAATTACTTTGTGCATAAATGTGAGTAATTCTTGTTAACTTGATCCATATTTTAATGGAATTATTTTGCTTTTGATGTAAGTAGAGAGTGTGAGAAGGTGTCACATATGTAAGGTTTATAGTATTTTGACTGCACTTCTTTGTATCACTAGTAATGTGCTTACTGAACTATTTGATCCATAATCTCAGTTTGTGCTATTGTACTGTTGGTTCTTGGGCGAAACGAGGGTGTTTTGAAAACAACATACTATTCCACCCCATGATGTGACTTGGGGCACCACAGTAAAAAAAATGTGCATAAAATCATTGTGAGTGAAAATGTGCATAGAATCACAGTGTGACTGGGAAAAAATTGAAAATATGTTTAAGTGTTTGTTGTACAGTTGGAAGACTAGTTGTGTCTGGCATTTTCATTTTTTTTATTGTGTGTGTGTGTGTGTGTGTGTGTGTGTGCCCATCGCATGGCCTCAATATGAAATTTCTGGCCTGGGGCCCAGAATCTGATGTGTGCCCATTATTTTCATATTGTTAATGATAAAATAATTGATCAACCTCCTATGTTTTTACTATGCTTGTTTACGAGGCACAAGTCAATGCAAATTATCTGAGTGATGAATTTTCAGTTGGCTTTTTGAATTGTACGTAATATATTGCCAGCATGCACCTGACGTGCAGTTGTTTGCCAGTATTTACCGTGGCCGGATGTGTGATATCACGCGATGGGGGATTTCACACTTTGCTTACCTAACTGATCATAGTTGTAATACTTTTTAGTTTCTCTATACCAGATCCTTTGCTTAATTTTCACCCACCTCACACACATCCTTTCTTGTGTAATAGTTCTTTGGCCAGACACAAGCTTAAATGTAACAATTCACTGCCAGTACAGGCATTCGGTTCATAGCTCCACGTTATTTCCTACCAAATGACAAATAGTTAATTTTCTCTCGCCATGGCGATAAATATTCTCATTTACCGTATTAGTTTCTCTGCGACATGTGTGCCTGAGAACAAGAAGGTTCATTAGCAGTGTGGCAAATGGTCAGTGTATGTATGTATTGTATTTGTACAGAATGGCTGACCCTATTTGTACAGAATGGCTAACCCAAGTAAACACCTGAAATAGATCACTTCTTTTTTAACAAGTGCCTGAATATGTGTGTGAGCATGCATCTTGCTCGAACAGGGAGTGAAGTAGGTAAGCAAGTGACACTGCCTTGTCAGGAAACCCTATACGTCCAGAGACCTGTTTTCCAGACTCTGCCAGTGAAATAGTGGAGCATAACTACGTCTATTATTCATCAACCTCAGAGCCAGCACATTATCAGTATCAAAATTGCTCTATAATTGTGGAAAATATTTACTTTCAAATTGAGGAATTTAGGAATATAAACGAGAAAAGAGATTTGGCTTAAATTTATTATCACAATAATTAAACTAAACACTGATAACAGTATTTAGAAAAATAAATTGGATATAACATTGTATTTATAAATGAAAGTGAACAGTGTATTTAACGTAAGTATATAGAATTATTTTGAAATTGTAAAAATTCTACAATAAAACTAAGTTAAGTCCTGGCCTTTTGGTTTCATTATTTTGAATTATTTTAATTAGGGCGGGTGAAACCAGAACATTTTTCAAAATGAAGAATTGGTGTAGGCTGTAGCATAGAAATTTGTTATTGGCAAATAGAAATGTAAATTTATAAATCAACTGGAATTAGAAATAAGAGTTCAACGGGACGTTTAATCTCAATGCCATGAAAACTTAAATTTCTAGAGGAAATGAAAATTAGTATAATTTAAATAGTTTTGGACACTTTGAACTTACTTTTTATGGCTGCAAAGGGCTTGTGGGGAAGGAAGGAGGAGGCTGCCAAACAGTTCCTCGAACTCTCAAATCCATGAGTGAAATAATTTGTGTTAAAGTTGAAGGGTAGAATAGTTTGTAAAATAATTTTTTTTGTGGAAGACAACACAATCCTTTTATTTGTGAATCTGAAACATCGTGTCCATTTCAGTGCAGCATCCCTTGCTTCCAATTTGTTGTTATGGTCACAGCTTTATATATATATATATATATATATATAAAGCATGTCAACCTTAGATTGCAGTTCAGAGCTTAGGGCGCGCGCTGTTGCCAAATCGCAGCCATGTTACGAAGTTCGGGAGGTGCACTACTTCAGAATTTTGAGCTTTAAAATATTATATTCTTTGTTATCCTAATTGATATTACAATTTGTATAGCATCACGCTTCAAAATATGCAGTTAATAACATTTTCTATTACTTTAAAATAAGAAACAATTCATATACTCCACTGATACTAATTCATTACATGAGTTGTGACAGGTGCGTCATTAACAAATAATTATTATGACATATTTTTTAATCATTATAGGTACTGCTGATAAAACGTAAGATTTATTCTATTTTAGTAGCATTTGTCTGAAGACAAGAAAGTGGTTGGAGTAGTTAATGATTATCAAATTAATCATTCAAAACCACTGTCATATGGGATCTAAAAAATATTTCTGGTTTTTTTTTCACTTCCATTGTCTGCTATGAATACATTTAAAGTGGGAGATGATAGAGATGTTTATTTATTTGGACGTTTTTACGTGCCCTCGAACAGCACAGGCCTTGGTAGAGATACTAGGGAGGAAAGGGGGAAGGAATCGGCCATGGTCTTTGTTAAGAAACCATCCCTGGAGTGATTTCGGAAAACCCTGGAAAAGCAACACAAGGATGGCTGGAGCCGTGTATTGAACCCGGGTCCTCCCGAATGCGAGGCAAGTGTTTTACCACTGCTCCACCATGCTTGGTACTATTGCTCCGCCATGCTCGGGTATCAAACAAAAGAGAGTACATTAATGTTCTGCTGTGATGTCTACTTAAACTTATCATTAATTTCCACTACTTCATTGATAATTATATGTTAAGCCTAAACAAGAGCATATATAAAACAATCTATATACATAGTAATATGTTTACCAGTATTGTTTAAATTTGTTTTACTATATATTTTGTAGTTTTTTAATACTTAAACATAAAGTTGAATGCAATTACAAATTTTCGTCAGTCAATTAACTTACCGAAACCAGGTAAATTTTTTTGTCAAAGAAACAAATGAGATGACGTTGTAAAACCTTATAAACAAACTATATGAGAGTTTATTTTTATGTTTGCTCTAATTTAGGATTTTAAAAATAGTTACAATGCAGGTAATATGATCGTTGCCTTAAATTTGTTTACGTGAATTATTTGTTATTTCCTTTTGATTCCAATATTTCATGTTAGTTTGATGTACTGGTTGCTGTTGTTTCTTCCTATTAGCTTAAATGGTTTGTTTGGAGCATCCTGCTTCTTCTGAAGCTTCCTTAATGCATTAATAGCATGTAGAAAAATACTGGAATTATATCAATAAAATATTTCACTACCTTTCTCGTAGCCTACCTATATTACGACTTTTTATTGTTTTGCCTTCTATAAAAAAGTATTAACAAAAAATTACATGCACAAAATCTTGTTTCAAAATCAGTTACCATATACAACGAATCGCACGGCCGCGAGATGCTGTAGTTTCTCTTCTGAACCAGTTTAAGACACGGGACTAAAGGAAGCCTGTATCTTATTTATTACCTTTCCAGACATAACCTTATAGACAGCAAAGAGAGAACTCTCATTGCAGGGTATTTCATGGGTTACGAAGGCGTGCAAGAGCACGGAAATTAAATTAAGTCAGATTTAATATAAATGGCACATTTACTAAGGTGCAGAATTACTTGGCATTACAGACAAAGGAACATGCCCACTCTTGTGGGCACCTAAAACAAATTATTGCAATTCAGGCCATTTGGCAAGAGTTACAAATAAAAGAGTTCCTTCAGGTCCATGCAGATCACGCCCAAATGCCTCGGTAAACTCGTACCATAGTTACTGCACCACTTAAATAAAATACTGCAACTGCTATCAAGTGGTGAATAGATAGAGAAGAAAAATAAAAGAAACAAAGCTAATTCAACTTAAGCATATGGCCCTTGCCATCATGTAGTCCACCCAGCCACGTGGGTGAACCCCTTATCTCACGACAGTCCCGACACGTCTTCATCGTACAGCAGGTCAAGCAGAACTGGGGAGAGTCCAGGGCACGTGCGGGCGACCAGGGGGCCATAGCCTCCAACCCAGCGCACATATCCCTTCGGAACTCTTTTAATTACTGTGCTCTACATGGGCTGCTCAGAACATTCAATTCAAAATGTTGTCTCCAATTTAGTCCAGGAACCGCGTGGTGGGCTTATTATGTGTTTGTTTCTTGACACGCTGTATGAAAGGGAATGCTATTTTTATAAATGTAGGCTAAAGAAAATTTGTTCGTAAGGTAAGATTAGTTTCTCCGGACACTGACATTCTCGCCCACGAATATCTTGCAAACCACGTCAGTTGCCCACGACTAGTCCAACTTCTGCAAACTCTGCTTCAGTTCAGCAAATTAGCTTCCAAGACAGGCTCACGCAGCCATTCTCTTCCTCGTGATCATCGTACCCTGTCTCCCCTCCAATTGCCTGCGAACATTTGCAACATCCTCCTTGCTGAAAGCAGTATTAGCAGACCTACCAACATCTTGGTTCACTATTTGTTTTTTTATTGTATTGTTCAGTATTTGCTGTCTAACTGCAAAAGTCAGAGTTACCTTGGAGAATAATATAAGTTTGAAATTAATTATTATTTCTTAAGGGACGTTGTTTGTCAGAAATAAGTCTGGGCAAGTACTGCTTATTTTTCTTACTCTGAGGAGACACTATTGAACCATTATGATGTATGAGTAGTGGCCTAGTTTAGTCTTACATGAAATAAAACAAACTCTCAGATATTGCTGTTGAAAATAAAAGTTAATGATTTTTCAAATTCTTATTTTACTGTTTATATTTAGCATAAGCATAACATGTTATCTTGACACAGTAGTTGGGCTGTACCAAATTACAAAAAGTTGAGGCATGCATCTGAACGAATATCACACTTATTGTGAAGCAGACTACACCTCAGTGTCTTAAGGGGCCTCCCGAGATAGGCTGTATGTGTGCATGCATGCATTTGTGCACGTGTGTGTGTGTGTGCATGTGTGTGGTAGGAGAAGTATGCCATTGACCAATGTATGTAATGCTTATTGCCTTTTCGCGCAAGCAACTCAGCTGGCATGCAGTGCTGTACTATTATTCGTTTTCCTATGGGAGTTTAATTGATGATCACTTTATTTTATTTGTAGGCAGTATAGTTCCAAGTCTAACACTTGTTTCTTTAGTTGTGTTTTTCTAATCCGGCTGTTATTTTTCGAGGGGTGAAATGTGTTTCATAAGGTTAATCTACATAGCTCGAATGTGATGGCCTATGGTCGTTACTTTCACTACAATAGGCGAATCATAAATAAGCATATTAACCAATTTAAGGGTTTTTCGAAATTCAGCCATTAAGGAGGTGAAAAGACCTGAAATGTATTTTCGATTAGTTATCAGTATCTATTGAACCCTTCGGTATACAGGATACTGATGTGAATACCCAAATAGTAGTTTTTGATTTTTCAATATTCGACTCCCAAAGAGTTAAAAGAGAGGAAATGTGCTTTTTATTAATTGTGTGTACAGTTCGAACCCAATGGGCTATCGTCATTACTTTTTACTTTAAAATTAGATACGTATACAAATCTATAACAAAGACTTCAAGACTTTTCGAAAATCTTAATTAAGGGGGTAAAAAGACATTCAATATTTTGTCATTGTTCTTCCATAACTATTGAACCAGTCGAGATATCAAAGTTTGCTGATGTTTACGTAAAGACCAAAAGCACATCTCTGGAAATTTTTTTTGTTGAATTTTTAGATATTGACACAATTTTTGCGTAAGATTAATGCTTAATTAATTACTTGAAATTTAATTTATTGATTTTTCTAAATTTGACACCTAAGGAGATGCAAAGTTAGGAAACAGGATGAAAGGTGTTTTCGATTAATCGTCTACATATTTTTAAATAAAGGGCCTATCATCACGGTTTCCACTTAAGTGAGAAGCCTATACATAAGTTTTTTTTTCTCTTTCAAAATTCTTCTAATCCTAAGGGGGTGAAACCACACTGACTATGTTTTACATAAATTCACGGATGCTATCGAACCCGTTGAGGTATAGAGTTGTTTTTTGTTTTATGATGATGAATATGTAAATGCCCGTAAACCGATTTCAGTAATTTTCAAAATCCCAACCTTTAGGGCTGTGATGGAATGAAAAATAATTTTAATGAATAGTTGATTATGCTTCGACTCAAGGGTTATTGTCATGATTTTACCTCAGTTGGATACTTATACAAATGTTTAACATGTGATAGTAAGAGTTTGCGAAATTTGATCACTTTAGAGGTGAAAATACTTAATATTTGTGTTTATTTACCCCATGATACATACCGAACCAGTTGAGATGTTGAGATTTTTTCCCCCTTCAGAATGATGCTTACGTAAATACGAAAAATAATTGAGTTTTTATACTGAGAAAATAACTCTCAAATACCCAAAGGGGGACGTAGTCTTAGTAAACTTTTCAAAGCAAATGGTCCGAAAAAGCAAGTACTGCTATAGAGAAGTATTTTATAGGGAAGTTAAGTTTCTGCAATTATATCGTTGCCACGGGCGGACTTCTAGCTTATATCATATAAATTATAGTTTTTTTTGTTCATTTTCTTTGTGGTTCTATACCAATCATCCAATTGCGATAAAATTTCTGCAAAAAAATTGGTGGTGGGGGAGGCAAACAGTGCTAGAGGGACAGAAAAGGATACCAAAAAAATTCAGTTAACAAATAAACTTTTGTAAGTTGTGCGTGCGCCCGCGAAGGTTTCTACCAATTTATTGGGAGATGAGCAGGGGGGGGGGGGGGGGCAGAATCGGACATCCAAAAACTTAAGGGGGAAAAGTTAAAAAACTTTTGTGAGTTGTGAATGCATCCACAAAGTTTTCAGCAGAAAAATGTACTATAATTTTTAGAGGGAGAGGGGTTAAAATGGGTATAGGGGCAGAATGGGGTAACAAAAAAAATTTTATTTTATGGAAAAAAAAGTTGCTAAGTTGTGTGTGTTGCCACAAAGGTTTTTACCAAAACAAATAATACTTTGGGAGAGGTGGGGTGCAAAGCAAGGTACAGAAGCAGAACGGGATACCCAAAAAAAATTGTGAGACAATTTTCTTTTTCAAAATATTTCTAAAATCTACATTAATTACCCTAAAACTAATTTTGCATAATTTAGTTCTTTTAAAATATTTTTGCTTCAGAAATAATATCACATTAAATTGAAAACCTCGCAAACAAAGTTGCGGGAACCAGCTAGCTAGCCAGCCTGTAAATTTAATTACTGAATACTTTACCCTGCTGAATCAGATCAGGAAAAGAATATGATGTGCTTGCAGAATTTTTTAGCACCAAAAATAATAAATATATTAAGGAATCATTTCATAGTATATTGAACAAGAATTTCAACATTTGTTATACCTTAATTTTACTGTGAGATTTAATCAAACATATCTGTAAGGTAGATATGAAATTGTTACTTTTTAAGTAAACAAATTTATACTGATTGATTGGTTAATTGATTTGATTGATTGCTCATGAACAGTGGTTTGTACTTAAGATTTCATCATTCTGCCAATGGTGATTCAAATTAAAAAAAAAAATTAATGCCATGTTGAATTTAGTAAATATGTAATTTTCCCTTTCTTACAAAAATATTTTTATTGTTAAACTGACATATTCTTTACTACACAGGTGTATGCTACTGAGAAATTGCAGAACACTATGCTGTACTGTATTATATTTGGATTTCAGGAAGCTATGAATTTTCTGAGATCATCACATTTTGTTTCACTTTTTCAAGCGTTAATGTTAAGTATTAACTTATTTCTGTTTAAGATTTTTTCAGTTTCTGCAGTATTACTGATTATTTTGCTGTGTATTTGCCTGTGTGTATTTTGCTTGAGTGTCCATTTTGGGTAGTCGTTTTATGTTTTTACAGTTTCTTAAATAATGATGTGCATTGCAAATATTATCTACTGCAATAAGGTTGTGTATTGGCGTCGTCATCTTATGTACAACTTCAATAGTCATACAGGTTGACATAGGGGTTTTTCGTTGATAGGTCGGCCTAACGTTAGTAAAATTATTTATAACTGCCTATATTTACAGCACTTTGCTGAATTATTCCCAAAACTTAAAAAATAACTATATGCACCAAAATTTCCTCAATTGTTCATTTAAAAAATATTACATCAGTATGAAGAATGTGTAATTACTCATTGATTGCCCTTGATTAAGCATTCATCAGTGAATTAATTATTAGTAGCATCAGTCAAGGCCTGTTATTTCCCATTTGCTGGTAAGAGATGCTGTTTGACAAAGTGGTAAGGAATAGACAGTTAACATTCAGTAAAAATGTGATGTGGTAACTGGTCTGCAAGCATTTTAAGAAACCAAGTATGTAGCTGGAAAAACTGACATTCTTTTTGATGTTTTCTTTTGATGATTGATGAGACCCTTTCGAGTAAAATATTCATAATATTTTCTACCTAGAATATAAAAAGGATAAAAGTTAATGCAAATGCTGTATTATACTGTGTATTCACGACATCTGGGTGGAGAGTGGAACACGGGTAATTGGCAACTTTTGCAGACTTTTGCAATTGACTGCAAGTAGAGAAACGCAAGCAATTTTGCCACAATGGAAAAAGAACAGAAGCCTGTAATAGACATGAGATTGAACATTCAGTTTCTTAGAGCGACTGGGATGCTGCGACTGGACACAACTGCTGCTACTTGGAAACATGCCCTACATTTCCTCACTTCTACCGTGATGGTAGTCAGCGTTGTCATAATAATGATTGCTAATGTGGCTGGGATGTTAAGGGATTGGGGTGATATTGACGCCATCATTAGTAACTTAAGCTTGACAGTGGGTTTATTATCAAGTTTTGTGAAGTATGTATATTTTCTTTATAAGCGCCAGGATATTGAGCTGCTATTAAGAATGCTCTGCGAATTTGAGGTAATATATCATCAGATACTGTCAGAATTAATTTTTAATCTATTTTTATGGAAGTGTTGGTTTCTGAAGTAGTAAAGTCCTGAGTAACAAAATGTTTCATCAACTGTACAATTTTTTTGTGACTGAACAGATTTTGTTTAAAAAGGTCAAATGGGATCATTCTATTTAGAAATATGGGATGTATGGTTTTTATATTGTGGATTCTGGTACCTTAACTTTGATAGGGAAGCTATAAAAGAGGTCATTTAAAGAAAAAATTACAGGGTTATCAATTCAAATATATTTAGACATTATCGGGAAAATCAGTTTCAATGAAGGCTGGACAGACCTATTTAGTTTGGTCAGTATTTTCAAAAGACTCTCTTTTAAGTTTATTTTTGGCCATCTCATCAGTAGCTTACACGTAGTGCTTGACCCACTTTTTTGTAGGTTTGTATAAAGATACAAATTTTTTGGGTCCTTGGTAAACCATGCACAGTGCGAAAAATGCTGCTGATGTGCAGTAGCGAGATGTCTCAGCTTTCATCCCTGGAGCTGCCTCCATCAGGCACTACATTAGGTTAGAAGAATATACTTTCTTATTCAGAGCAGCTAAGTGTCCTAGCTTTTGTGACGTTTCCTGTACAGTTAGTCAGACTTGCTGCCTTCGTATTATTGCCACATAGCACTGGACTTCCTTCTGATAACATTTGATGATGAAGTAGTTGGGATACTGCAGTATTAGAGACTTCTGGCACATCTGGTCTCCCCAGTAGAATACTTCTATTCTGCCATATGACTGAAGGTGCTGCTTTGGCACTGGCAACTTCACTTTTTGGGTTTTTGATCCCTTTGCTTGTCTTATGCGGTATGTCTGCTCGTTGGATTTTCTCTTCTTGGGGGACCTATGTCAGTTAGTATCATCTCGTCAGCTGTATTCGCACATTATATTGGTCAGAACCATCAGCCATATCTGTCGTACCATGCCCGTGAAAGTATTGAGTGTACTTAACAAAATTATTTTAGAGTCTATGTACCTGATTTTTTACTATTTTTTAACTTTGTAGGTTAGTAGTTGGTACTCTATGCACACTTTAAGTTTCCACTGCACGTATTACTAGTTTTTTTCCTAGTTGTGTTTAGAGAATTGTCTCTAAAATTTTTATAGTTTATGTGCGTAACATACAAATATGACTTATATGTGTGTGTGAATTAGTTGAGTGATTAGATTTTTATCATGTTTCTTCCATGTTGCTCAAATATGTAAACAATTTCTCTTGCTGTTTACATGTTTTCTGGTTGGTCATCGCCCAAATATTGTATTGATACACAAAACGAGAATAGGACACAGTTGATTGAGCAGAACTAATAACCGAGCTTGCAGGGATGCTCGTAGCTGGTAGAAATTTTATAGAGGCAGCTTTTATGAGAGCACATACAGCTTCTTGCATACAGTATTGTAAGAAATATTGTACCATGTGTAGCGACCTTTACACGTATTATTTCTCAGGCAAAGAGTCGTGCAAGTTGCCCCTAGCGCTTTTGAGGTTTAGTTGGTTGGATTTTGTGATAGCTGTTAAAGAACTGTATTGTAGGATATGTTTTCCTGAGAGCACGGCAATGTGCCAGCCAATTTCTTGGGAGAAGTACTAAGCAAGATGGCATACTTTTAATATGTTGGACTTAGGACCGACCAAGGTTCAATCCTGGCATCTGGCATCCTGATTACCAGGAATTGCTCTAGGCAAAAACTAAGATGGTTCCTTAACAATGACCGTTGCTGATTCATCTTCTAATTATTGTTGTTGTGACTACGTTTTTGTCTCGGTTGTATGCAGTAATGTTTGTCCACTCCTAATATTTTAATGAAGAGGAGTATTTGAGAGTTAATTTCTTTGCTGGTTGTTGTCTCATTAACTGTTACCATTGTCTACAGAGCCATAATTTAACTGTGTGTTTCTTGTAAATTGCCAAAATACTGTTTTTAAACTTAATTTTTTAGGGCTTAATCCTCCCTAGTATTTATTTTTCTAGAAAGTGTCCCGTATGTTTATACATACTTACTTTTTCTGATGATTGGGTGTTAAATTTTCCTACGACCCGCATAATATAGTATTCGTATAAGAAAAGTACTATTTTTATTGTTGTTTGCCTTTTAATGCTTGATGATATGTTGCTAGCAACATGAGTTTAGAGAATGCTCGCCAGCAACATGAGTTAGAGTATGCTCGCCAGTAACATGATTTTAGAGTATGCTCGCCAGTAACATGAGTTTAGAGTATGCTCGCTAGCAACATGAGTTTAGAGTATGCTCGCCAGTAACATGAGTTTAGAGTATGCTCGCTAGCAACATGAGTTTAGAGTATGCTCGCTAGCAACATGAGTTTAGAGTATGCTCGCCAGTAACATGAGTTTAGAGTATGCTCGCTAGCAACATGAGTTTAGAGTATGCTCGC
>PNEQ01099502.1:50896-83960 GCA_003012365.1 Medauroidea extradentata | reverse complement strand
AATGCATGACGTTCGTGATTTCATCACCTTGCTAGCGAAGCAAGTGACAAAGTGGGATGATTCTGTTCGAGTCAGACAAAGGGAACTAGGTTTTCTCATATGACTGGATGCTTTCCTCTTCATAGCTTGAAAAAATTGTGCTAGAAATTCATAAATAACTGTTAGTGTATTCATTTGCAGGAATAACTACTTGGTTAATTGCTGCCCAGCACTTGTGTACTGGAGATTGGTTCACTTTGTCTCAGTGAAAGTTATCTGGGTCAGTTTTAGAACTGGTATAATTAAGGCCTGCTTATGTAAGTTATGCGATACTGTAAGGAGTATTGGTAGGTTATCACTTTGTTTTTCTAAAGTAAAAATGAGCCAGTTGGCAATAACCATAGTACAGCTAGTAGAACAAAATACTTTGACTTACTGTACTTCTAGATTAATTTTCAGTTTCTGTATGCAAGAATAATTCATGTGTTTCAGTTTGATTCCTAGCTATTAACCAAGCATCTCAATGAACAGTATGTTGGAATCACATTCCAGAGAACCCAGGTTTTTCTTCAGATTTAAATTTTCTATGGTTTTTCAAATTGCTCCTTACAAATGCTAAGATGATTACTTACTACAGGCCACAGCTGATTGATTCCTTATGTTTTCCAGTTTCTTTGTGTCATTGGCTTTATTCTCTAATTGACTTTGTTGTTAACAAGACATTAAGCTCTACCTTTCTACCTACATACCTTCCTACTTAAAAACATTGATTTTGTCTTTCCGCTGCTTTGCAGCCATTGGTTCAAGCAGATCCATCTTTGCTGTGGTTGAAAATTGTTTTTACAACTTTTACCCTCTTGAATCCTTAAACTGCTCTTTAGGTATTTATGTAGGCATAATTCTAAAGTGAACAGCATTTAGATACCTTGTTGGGTTCAAGAGATAACGAGGATTAATTGAGAAGACATTTTATGTTTGTTAAAAAATCATGAAATTACATAATATACATGTATGTAAATTTCATTCTGAAACAAAAATGACTGTAGGTTAAAGAAATGTAGAGGTTGAATGGAAAAAACAGTAAACCCCTATTTCACTCCGTTAAGTGTTCAAATTAAATTTTTTTTTAGTGGGTGCTTATGCACTAAGAGGAAGCCATCAGTGAATTTTCATGTTTATAAGCCCAGAGGTTTGAGGTTGTTGAGTGGATGAGTGAGTCATTTCTTTTTTATGTACATAAATGTCACAGACCTGAACTATGGTCGGAGGTAGTTCAGCTTACAAATTTATCCAATAGCGTAAGCATGTTGTATTGTAAAGTAATGTGTTTGCTGCATGGATTTAGCCAGATGCCTATGTGTTTTAGGGAGAAAGTGTCGAAAAAGATAAACAAAGTCTGTGGCATAGTTCAAACTATGTGACCAGTATTTATTATTTTTTGGGATAGTGGATTTGCCTATTGGAACTCTTCTCGCCTGTCCCTAATATTGTCATTTTGTTAGTCATGCCAAGGAAACTGCATGGCATGTAATCGCAGGCAGGCACAATGTCATTCAAAACATCCCACCGTATCATGTAGTTTTGGACCACGTATGATTGGTCCAGGCTTTGGTCATTTGTAGACAAGACATTGTTTACATTAACTATTATTTATTTATTTATTTGGATATTTTACATGCCCTCTAATAGCACAAGGTAGTGGTAGAGGAGCACAGGGGAAAGGGGAAGGGCCAGGGTCTGTTTAAGGAACCATCCCAGCATTCACTTGGAGTGATTTCAGAAAACACTGGAAAACCGAAATCATGATGGCTGGAGCCGGGGATCGAACCCAGATCCTCCCAAATGCAAGGCGAGTGTTTTACCATTGCACCACCACACTCTGCTGTAACTAATACATTTTCAAAGAATTTTGTAAGCTTCCGGTGGTAAATAATTTGTGTGATTGTCTTCATTATCTGTTTTTCAAATTTCTGCTATGGAGGACTGTTAGGTGTGTATTTATATGATATAAATTCAGTCAAGTATTATGTGACTAGATAAGAATGAGTAAAGAAAATTATAAAAAAGAAAACTGTATTTGGGGAGTGACTAGACATGAATGAAATGTAGATTTTTTTTTACAGTGCTGAACAATAGGGAAAAAATTGTAAGAAGATTGTTTCTTTAATAGTGGCAACTGTTAATTACAACCAGTATTAATGAAATACTTAAACATAGCTTCTACAGTCCCTCAGTGTGATCACCTGCATTGTCTAAAACTTACCAATCACATATCACTGCTACAGCAGCGCATGTTCTCTATATGGTGCAAATTGAGTGGTATAGTACCTGAAGAACTTTAGAAACAGAACAGAAATTGATGCTACAAATATGTTTCTTCACCTTCAGTGTCAAATCATAATTCAAGGGTTTGAGTTTGTGAATCAGAGAATTTTCCAGCACCATTGATAATGTAAATCAGCCACCGTTTCTTAAGACAATGCAAAATCCCAGCACAGGTCTCAAAGACGTTTATGAAATTGCCGTGCTAGACAGCAGTGTATATATTTTATTTTATTTCAGGTCAGCTGTTCCTATGTTTAGAAAATCTTGAATACTAACTATCAAATGTGTCTTTAATAGGCTACTCTATTCTTTGCAGCACAGATAATGCATGTTGGCTGGACACATCCATGTAAAGTGAAGAATGTTGGTTTTCTCATATGTGTATATGTGAAAAACTCTGATTAATGACATTGTGTGAACATAGTAGTGTTGCTACACTATTAAAGAATCAGCCTTATATTTAGGTAATTATACAACTCACTGGTTGCATAATGAATGCTGCAGGTTATAAAAAAGTACTGGTTATAGTTATGGGAGTTTATATTTTATGATCACTGTATGATAAAGACACATTATGGGTGCCTGTATTTTAGTGTGACATATCTCCAAGGTAAAATTGTACGGTAGTTTTATGAAGGAGTTTTATTTTAATTGTTTTTATAATTTCCTGTCAATTTATGTTTTAGAATTACTGTTGGCCTCAGTGTCTCTTGCCAGAGTACTATGACATCATCACAAAGACAACTCGCCAGGTTCGGAGAGCAACTGTGACATTTGGTTTTACCATATACCTTCTATTTGTAGCCTGGATTTTGTCTCCAATCATTACAGCCAGCCTTTCAGAGCCTGATCCCACCCAATGGCGCTTTCATCCATTCATGGGAGCTTTCTTCTTCGACTACCAGTCATCCCCAAACTATGAAGTCATTTATGGCTTCGAAACATTGAGCCTTTTTTTGTGCGTCTCAGCTGTGTGTGGTTTTAACACATTGTGTGTTGCTTTCTTCATGCAAGTAGCAGCCCAGTTCAAAGTGCTGTTGGTATCGCTGAGAAAGTTACAGGATGTGGCAGAGGAGTCACTTGCGTTCGGAGGGGCAGAAAATGGGAATACAGAGCAG
The DNA here is from genome assembly GCA_003012365.1 of Medauroidea extradentata. NCBI lineage: Eukaryota > Metazoa > Arthropoda > Insecta > Phasmatodea > Phasmatidae > Medauroidea > Medauroidea extradentata. Next base: position 80,538 of record PNEQ01099502.1, on the reverse strand, counting down.
CCTAACTTATCTGTCCCTGATTGTAGCAGAAACTGGCATCAAGAAGCATTAAATCAACATACAATGCAGTTTCTGAGAACCTGTGTCAAGTTTCACAATGATATTATCATGTGAGTAACGATTGTAATGTAGAAATAGTATGGCTGTTTTTAAATATCTAAAGAATCAGTTTTAAGTTATTGTTTGTCTGATTTTATTGATTTAAAATATCGGTAGCAGAAAATTTAATTTTTTTTTGTTGAGTATTTTTTATATTTATATACTTCTGAGATTATATAATTATATCTTTTAGATGTAAAACTTGTGTCATATCAAGTCTTTTAATTAATTGAGTTTTCATTATATTTATTTGATTGTACTTTTCAATCCCTTCAGGTTTGCAAAAAAAGTGGATGATGTGTTCAACCCTTTATTGTTGGGACAAATATTGTACAGTGTGTTTGCGATTGCAATAAGTGGATTGCAAGCTAGTGAGGTAAGAAAGCAGAATTTATATTGAAGATGTTTATTTTTAAAGTTTAAGTTAACAACTGCGTGTTGTACTGCATTTCAAACGTCAGTCTTAATTTTTAACGAGATATGACAGCAATTACAGAGATTATTCAAGAGTAAAAGATGCCCTCAATTTTTAGTTTGGCAAGTCTCATACGTCCAGAAATGTATTAAATTTCTTTGTCATTCACTCACTGTCAAGATGACCCTGTATTTTACTTAAGTAGTTAATTGCGAAGATATTTCCATTGATTCTGGGAAAGGCAATTACATTTTTAATTAATGTAACAAAGATGTGTCATACAATACAGCATCTCTGTAAGTTCTTACCAGAGGGCCGTAACTAGACAAAACGAATTGTGAAGGGTCCCACAAAAATTTTTATTTTAAAATGTAATCTAGTGCTATGTATACAGTTTTCTTAATGTTAACATTAATGTACTGCTGGCAGAAATTGTACTGTTTGTCGCATGCTGGACTGTTGTACGCCAGATTAAGTACTCGCCAAGCATACAATGTACCGGATAAGTACACAGAAACAAATTGGGCTTATCCCGAGGAGACCCCATGCAACTCACAAAATTACAATGATCAAATTCAGGTTAATTTCAGGCATATAATTTCCTATTTTCATTGCAACATAGCCGTACAAAATAATGACATCAATTTCTTATCAAATACACTCATTGTACAAATTCACCCACAAGGCTATTACAAAACGGGGGTACCAACATCACATGTTAAACAGGGCATACCATGTCGTTCGTCTCGCTCCCTTCGACTCCCTGACGGCGCCCTTTACCAAAATGGTAAGGAAAAAACCAGAAGTAGACACGCGAATCACAGCTCAGAAGGAGCAAACAACTTTAAAGAAAATTAACGTTTATATAATTCAAAAGCGAACTTACCAAAAACACGATAACCATCGGAGTGTCGAAAGGGCCAAGAGACGATGCGCGTTGGAGGAACGATGACCAGATACTGCCCACACTCGAGAGTGAGCCGGCCGGGCTTACCAACGGGAGAAGGGGAAGGAGAGGGGAAGGCAGCAGAGTCAAGGAAGAGGCACGAGCATCACCGAAGCTGTCCGAGAACAGCCAAAGTGCGTGGCAGCGGCGGAAAGTTCAAAATTACGCCGGAGTAAAAAGTTCTGGCAAAATACACACACTGCGAATCACTGGCACAAGGTTCATAGCCTCAGAAAATGTTCCACTATGGCAATTACTATATCTAGAAGTCTTTCCAATTAGTATATGGAAAAAACCCCAAAACAACGAGAAACATACTCACTTGGCCCACAATAGCAAACTAAGTCCTCTTCTACTCATTACATCACAGCCTTCCTCACCTTTGACATTTTTCTTTTCAACTAATTAGGTTGTAAAATTCAGAATTTTTATTTAGATATGGTAAATTTGGAGGAATGAAACCTTTTGGCTGCTGTTTTAACCAATAACTATAAAAAAAATTAATAAATAATTGAGGTATATTCTTGATTTATTACCGAAAGTACTTTCAAACAAAGTTCTACGAATTCTTCACAACCTTGCAATACATGAAATCACGTGCTTTGGGCACTCAGGAACTTACAAATTAAAGAACAGACCGAAAAAACATATTGAAGAAAACTATAGAAAATAAATTTAGCACTGATGATGTCCAAACGAAGATCATAGAGTTACCACATTTCAATAAATAAAAGAAGAATACTGGATGGTGAAAACCAGACCCAGACGCCCTACTGGCCACACGCACAGGAGGAAGAAAAAATTGTTAGAGTTTTATAATGTCCGAAATAGGTTTGAAAAAAAAATAAGACTGCGGGCGCTACCTGTGCATGTTAAATTTGCCACTCCTGTTCACATCATTACATTTATGGGCTACTGCCCTACTTCATCATATTTTCCTTTTTACAACTACATGGACCGAGGTTACACGTTGCGTCCAGACATCCCGAGTACCAGGGAACAACTCTTACAAAACCAAGCGCGTAGCTGCTAGCATCCCTCTAGCCTGACCTTCAAGTGCTGTACTCCTATTGGCTACCCAATACACACACCACCCTCTAGAGACTAAATGAAATCAACACTTCTTCATAATTGGGCGTCCAGCAAACCTAATTGTGCAATACTTGCAAACAAGGAAAACTCGGCTTGTTGTTACCCGGCCAACTGGCCATAACTGGATAAATCTATACCCTCGCGCACACTTGCCTATAAAAAAAAGTCTGCTTTTTCCTTGAGTCCCCAAAGCAAGAACACATACCTACATGCATAAAAACCTAAATAAATAATTAAATTTGTTCCTGGTGTTTAATAATTACTACAGATATCATTTAAATTAACACTTGCGTGTACATATGAAATTAAAAATATAATTGGAAATAGAAATACAAAAAAATTAATTAATAAATACATTTATGTTATATCCCCACAGAACATGAAAAACCTACAGTGTTACATGTTGAGAAACCTGCTCAAAATGGACGCTCTATAAAATGTTAAAATCTGTACAAACTGAAAAAAATGTTGGTCCCTTTGTGTGTAACACCTTGCATAAAATGAGCACCTCCATAACATGGAAACAGACAGATTTAAAACTGGCAGTACAATTAACTATAAACGTTTTAAGTTGCTCATAATAATTTGTGTACTGTATGCACATTTTTTTAAAACTAATGTTGTCAAAGACATAGTGTTAGTTGCACAGTAGTATTTTATTTCAGTATATGCCTCGGTGTATGCTGATTTCTTACTGCAAATTTGTTGCTGACAAGGAAAGGTTGGTAACACTGTTTCTTAGGCATCTTGAATAACAGGAGCAAGTAACCAGAGAGCCACACAATTTAGTTTTTCAGTTCTTCAGTAGCCGCCGTCGTGGACGGTTCTGTTTTTTGGATCCTGTGTCGGGAATTCTGCACGTTACGTGTTTGTGATGTCTTGGAAGTTTCTAGAGTTTGATAGTGTTTTCTCTTAATGGATATTGGTTCTATTTATTGACTTGTTTCGTTTATTGTTTGGAGTTATTGGCCGTGGGCGAAGGCTAGAGGCCACTTTTCACGTAAAAAAAAAATTAGTTTGTGCTCATAAATAGAAAATAAGGGGGAAAAGTGTCCTTTTCTGTCTCATGGCAGGAAAAATTCATGTCTTTTATTGTTTCAACAATGGTATTAGTCATTGTGCGTGCATCTCGAGATGCACTTACTCCAGGTCTAAATTCTGATTGGTTAAATGTGACTAACCGTTTACACAGTCTATTTTAGTCTCACAATTTTCGCCATGCATTTACGTTTCTTTCCATTACAAACTGTCCTAGATACAACTGACATAAATACTACAGATGTTTTAGTTTGTTACCCAGTCAAATTCAGTTTTGTATGCAATCAACAATTTTTTTTTTTAGTCGTTTACAAAAAGTAACCTATTACAGCTAGTTAGGTATACTTGACCAGGATACTCAATTGTCAAGAGGTTAGTCAGGTTGTGATTGATTGTGTGCAAGCAATTTGCTTAAGTCACTCTTAAAACATAAGCAAAACAAGGATCATTCCTTAAACGACTAGTTAACATTGCATTCTACCTGTGACAACCAAGGTGACGTTTCGTAAACTTTGTACGACAATAACACCAACAATGAGAAAGTAGCGGAGTTAAAAAAGTGGCAAACTTCATGACGGGAATAATTCATTTAATCACCTGAATTTGGCCAACTCGTTATTTTAAGTGGCATAAAAAGTTACTGTTCTGGTATGTACATGATTATTCCAATTATTGCATGACCTTTTAATCCACTGTAAAAGTGTAATTCCATTTAGGTTGTTTCAGTTATAAAATATAAGACAGATCATTGCTGTTTTTTTTTTTTTTTTTTATATTATACACTCACATTTTTGTACATATACATTATACACATAAATTTTCAACATTTTTGTGTTAGAATAGTACTTAACTTCTCTAAAAATGGAACCTGCTGAAACGGAAAAATATTCTTGACCTACCCAGTTCCGTTTTTGACAGATTTTACTGGATTTTAAAACATTAATTTGTTTCCTTGAACATATTGTAATAGCTCTACTCTGATCGTTACTCAAGGGATCTGTTTAATTTTTAATTTCTAAAAAAATGTTAAGTTATGTAAAAAAACAATTAAAAATAAATAAACAGCAAAAACCTTTATTTAATCATCTTTGTTTTCCTTTTAGAAGTTTCCAATTGTTGTTTTAGAGTTTTTTCGTGAAGAGAATTTTTTAAATCTCTACTTCCTCTGCTGTAAAAAGTTCATAGTAGTCTTGATCTGAAGATCAAGTCATTATCAGTGAAATTTTTCTAAGTGAAATCTCTTAGCATATTTTAGTAGACTTTGTCATTTTCATCAGTTTGTTATATGTACTAATTGAATTGTTAATTTGCAGGAGGTGTTAATGGTTTCTCAAATAACAGTACTTTGGAGTTATTGCTTACACTTGTCAACCCAACACAAAATCCTAAATCACTAAGTATAAACAAATGATACATGAGTGCTGAAAAAGCTCTAGTGATGATGTGCTTACTTGAATTTAATTTTGTAAATGCTTGCTGATTCAGAAAAAAGGAATTATAAAATTTCTTGTATGTTGATATTCTAAACTGTCCCCTTCAGAAACACAAATATTGTAACCTTCATTCCTGCATTTAAACAAAAAGTACTGCAACTTTAATGTGAAGTGAAAGTAACTGTTATTAAAATTGATCTGCAAGTTGTGTAGAATATTTAGTTAAAAAAAAATTATAAATTAAAAACATGGGTAAATCACAATTTAACTTGCAAGTAAGTGTAAACCATTCAATCAAGTTTCTGTTTCACAGAACAAGATTGCAGAGAAAGTTTCATGAAACAAGATTGCTAAGTCAAATTTACGTGGAATATAAGCTTGGTACTGGAGTCAGGAGGTTTGTAGTATGTCACATGAGCAGCCTTGTTGTACCGTCAAATTAAAGTAAAATACAATCTTTTTGCTAGCTTGATTTTAGTTTACAGTAATTCTCATGAGCAAGCTTACTGTACCATGTCAAATTAGAATGAAATGCAAGCTTTCCACAAGCTTGATTTAGGCTTGCATCAAGTTGTGCAAGCAAGCTTGCCACAGGTTTGATTCAGGCTTGCAGCAAGTCTTGAGCGCAAGCTTACTATGTCATGTCAAATTAGAATGAAATGCAATCTTTCCACAAGCTTGATTCAGGCTTGCAACAAGTCTCATTAGTGAGCTTGCCACAGGCCTGATTCAGGCGTGTGCAAGCTTGCTATGACAAGTAAAATTCAAGTGAAATGCAAGCTTACCATTAGCTTGATACAGGCTTGCAGCAAGTCTTGTGAAGAAGCTCAACATAAACTTAACGCTGGCTTGAAGCAAGTCTTGTGTGCAAGCTAACTATGGCAAGCATAATTCAAGTAAAATGTAAGATTGCTGTAAGCTTGCTTGCTACCTGGGAAAGTTATATAAAGATAGTGAACTTAGTTGTAATGTTGGTATTTTTAATAAGTTTTTTGTTTGTTTCAGAATTCTGCTGATTTTGGAACTCTGTTCAAGTTCGTTGCTTTTGCAAATTGTTTATTCTGTGAATTGTACTTATTCTGCAGATATGCTGATATTGTATTACATCTGGTAAGTAAATAAGCAGTATTTAAATGTTAAAGTGTATACTATAGCTCACAAATTGAATTGACAATTTTGTATAGTACATCACTGAAATAGTTTGGTGTGTGTGACATGGGTCTCTTTCTTCGTCTTCTGTTCTTCATCATCTTCTGTGGATTAAGCATACTCAATCTGTTCCAGGGGGTTTTAATACATATTTTCCTCTTGACCAGTATCCTATTGCTAAGGCTCGTATTCATGAACAATACTTTGTGGCAAAGTAGACTTTGAAATGAGCAAAGTAAATTTTGCAAGAGACTTTCCGGCAAAGTCGCAGCTAGATTATACTTTGCTACTAGAGTGTCAAAAATGGAGGTTATGTGTTTTGTTGAAGAAATTTAATATTTGAAGAAATGTTCTTTATTTCAGAAATTTATAGCGACACACCAATGATGAGGTGCCGTTTCAATAGAGAAACTGTTACACAAATAATTAATTTGATGCACAGTGATTAACATGGCCACAATCAGAGAAGCCGTACAAAATTTTCCAATTGGAGATCTACTGCTGTAGCTATGTTATTACTCTACAGATGATAATAATTATAATCAATTAATTTATGATTTATTGTGCCTCCCAACAGCCAAGGCCACTAACAGGAAAACACAAATACATGTTACTACACAACTACAAACACGTACAAAACTACTATAGGTCATTCGGGATAAAATGAGCACTAATGATTTAACCTTTGAAAAAAATCACTAGCCGTTACTGCATTTAATTCAACATTGACAACAGTTACGTTATTGCTTGTGCAGTTGGCAGCGAATTATCGCATGTAGTTCCGTGTATTTTATATTTAAATACAACATTACTGAAAGAACATCAAATGCAACCGACCTCTCCGTATTTAATTTACTTTAAAATATTTATTTATGATATTATTGACATACCTGCTGACTTTACTTAATCAGCACTAGCAGAGAGTGATGCATCTGGGCCGTTCAACTTCAAAAGTCGTTAGTGAATTGCGTCTAGCGTTCAGCACCCATTGACGTAGTTCAAAATTCCACAGACAGGTAGTATCAGAGTTAGGTTTTCGCCAGAGATGAGGTTTTCGCCGCTTAGTTTGGAAGCGTTGTGTTCGTCAGTTGTGCAATAAATATGGGTTTCTGATAAAACACATTGAAAAGTATTAGAAATGACTGTTTTCTCATTGGTAATCTCAAAGGTGTTACGATCGCTATCATGAGTATCTTGATTTAGAAACAGCTATTTTTTTTGTTTCACACACTAAGAAAATACGTTGTTTTTGTTGAGTGTGTCATCATTGTTCATGGCAGTTTAACTGAACAGAATTTGACTTCTTAAATTACGTGTTTTGTTATATCTTTTTTTTTTGGCAGTTTTAAGATACAAATTTAATTTTAATGTGTACATATTCACGAGCTTTGTAACTGCAATGGTGCGGGTCGTATAAATTAAAGTTGATGCACAGAAACCAGTATTAAAAGACTTTAACATGCAGGTATTTAATGAGTAGATATTGGTGATTTCATTTTTAGGCCAGTGTAAAGTAGATGCAAACATTGTACAAGACTATGTAAATTAAAGCACGTAGTAATGTTTATGTTTACATGTGGCGGAAAGATGTAAACAGGCAGAAAATAGAAATTAATCATGGCTTTTTTGAGTGCTCACTTTATCCCGAATCACCTATACACATACGACAGATACACAAACATGAATACACAATCCCTCAACACAGAACACACACAGAACTAACACAAATCTACAAACAATATGTATGACTACAATTCACAGGACATATACATAGCTATTCACACATAAAATTTACATTTAAACATTGTTATAGGTTTCTCAGTTGCATTATATTAAAGTCATTGTATCTAGAATATTTTTTTATATTTTGTGTTTTTTTTTTTTTTTTTTTTTAAATTAAGTGGTCAAAATTTATATTATTGGAGTTGGAATTTTGAATGCTTCGCTGCATTAACATGTTTGTTTTGGAACAAAATACTGTATATTGTTAATTCAATGACTATACTGGGGTATTCTCAGGTCTAGATTATTACTTACAGCTGAGCAGTTCAGTTTATTTAGAAAGGAATTAACTATAAATATAGTATTGGCTCTCTTTCGTCTAATATGTAGTGGTGCAGTGTTGTTAGTTGAGCAGAAAGTTGCATAATCGAAAGCTGTGCTTGTATTATTAAATCTGTTGTAGATATATTTAAACAATTTTATTTGAATATTTTCAATACGAGTAAGTACGTGTTAGAGAGCCCCATACCACAGATTCGTATTCTAACATGGTTCTAACTAGTGAATAGTGTAAGCATAATTTTGAATGAGGTGTTGTAAATTTAGTGATGTATTTAACCAAACCTATGTTTATGTATGCTTTGGCTATAAGTGTGACAATATGGATGTAGATACATTTTACTATCTAGCATTTCCCCTAGGTTCCATATATGTATTATAATATACTCTCTGTATTATACTTTTATTGAGTTTATATTTATGAGATATTCTGTTTGTTTTGTGAGTAAAGGTTATACAAAATGTTTTATTATGAATAAGCTGATTGCTTTTTTTGTGCACCAATTGTTTACGACCATGATGTCTTCCTTTAGTTTTGACAATCCATAGCATTTTTTTTTGTTTTTATGTTAAGTGTTATGTCATTTATAAAAAAATGTTGAATGTGGTGATAAGTACCACCTTGGGGTACTGCAGATTGTGCGGTAATTTATTTGAAAAAAATATTGCTAAAAACATACATAGAGATGCACAAGTACTTACAAGAACAGTACTTGCAGGTTGGAGAACACACAAAACATTGAAGGACAACAAATTTTTGCGCTTGTCAGCTGGTTTTCTCGGGGATCTCCTGCTACCCCGCTCATTTATTCCGGCACTGCTACTTACATCATGTCACTCCCACCAGCGCTAAAGACCTCAATGTTAAGCGCTGACCAAAATCTCTTCTCTCACTTACCTAAAGTAAGCTGACTGTTATCTGTATTTACTGATGTGAGACTGAAATAAGTAAATAATAAGTTTATCCCAGTTATGATTACATTGTTTAAAGCGTAAATATATAAAATAACTGTTAATATATTCTCAATTTCCTACTTAGTTTTGTTTTCAAACAATTTAAAAGAAAAATTTGCAATAGAGAACTTTAGTTTAAAACACTATTTTAAGGAGTCTTCCCCCATAATCAACAAATATTTCAAGTACAGTTATATTAATTTTAAATTGTTTCAAAATGTCTTTGTGGCCCACTTATTGCACATGCTTCCACAACTGTTGAAATTTAAACTTATGGATAGGGACTGGAAAATTTCGCGAAATCAATGACCTGTAGGCTAGAATCCATTATACCATGCATACTCAAGCCCCGACTATTAGTCAACTAGCTGCTACGCTGTGGAACAGCAGACAATGAACGAATAGACGGGGCTTGAGTATGTATAGTTTAATGGATTCTAATCTATAGGTCATTGAATTAGCGAAATTTTCCAGTCCCTACTTATGGAAGTCCCAAGGATAATTTTTCTGTCTTTTCTTTGCACTGCTTGGTACTGTATATTAAACTAGCAGTCCCCCGCGGCTTTGCTTGCGAGTATTATTTGTAACTGATAATATTTACTTTAACTGAAAAATCTCTTTGTTCACAAGATTGATACTTCAGTCATTAAGTGTTAGAATGTCCAAGCGGCTAGTTGAGCTAACCCTGCAGCAGGATAAGTTGCTATAGCTGTCCACGTGAGAAGCAGTTTTAAGTTTATTCCTGCCACTAACAGCGACTTCGCTTGGGTCTTATTTAAAGCTCTGCAAATTTTACGTTGTGGGGCAGTTACAGAAACCTAGGTAACAGGTTAGTTGTATGAAAAACGTCTGATTTACCCGGTGCACAACCATTGGTGACAGTGTATATTTTCAAAATATTCACTTGAAGCTTAATGCCATTAGAAAGTTTTGGTGGGAAAAGGCTTCGCAAAAACGTATTTGCTGCCCCAACCTTGAGTGTAGTGAGATGATATATGTGAGCTGATGTTGTCGAGGAACATAAATGGAAAGTGAACTGCATAATCCATTTTACCCAGTTTGAACGGCTACATGTAAATTGCACTAATTCAATATGCCTTGTAGTTTTTGTGTTTCGCGAGAGCAGCATTTAACGGAATTTGAGCCCAGAACTTCCCGGAATGTAGACAATAACGTCGGAATAATTCATGAAAATAAAATTTAATTTAAAAATAAAATAATCATGTCCTGGCATGTCTCGATAGGTTACTGTAGAGTGAAACTCCTGTACGTTATTTCTCGCTGCTCGTACTTACTTTTCGGATCATCTGCCTTGAAAGTTTACAAACTTTGTTTTATTATTAATAATCAAGTTATCTTTAAAAGTAAAAAAAACTAACGTATAATTTTCAAATACTTACGTAAGCACCACTCTGATGCGAACAACACCTCAATATCACCACTGATTACGGCAAATTGATATGATGGGTTGATAGAAAAAAAATTTGTGCTTTTTCACCCTTTTCGGTGTCGAATTTCGAAATATTTTAAATTAACATCTTAGACATTTGTATAAGTATCCAATTGAAGTGCAAATCACGCTAGCCCGTTGAGTCAAATAAAAATCTATTATTCATTAAAAAACACTATGACCACTACACAGTACTGAGAGTCAGAATTTCGAAAAATCTTTAAACCATTTTGCGATCATTTCTGTAATCATCATCCTGGCAAAAATTAACTGTATATCTCGATGGGTTTGATAGATATCGAGGATTTATCTAAAACAAATTCAAGGTCTTTTCACCTCCAAAAGAGTGAATTTCGAAAAACCCTTTAATTACATTTTAGAATACTTTATTGGTGTCTCGTGGACGTGAAAAACACGACAATAGCCCGCTGAGCTCAAGATATAGTAATGATTAATTGAAAATTCCTTAGGTGGGTAATTTCCAAAATCCATGAAATTTCTTTTCAGGTTTTTAAGTAAGCTTCAATCTTAAACAAAAATCACATTGGTATATATAAATATTAAATGGGATTGATATATATATATATATATATATATATATATATATATATATATATATATATATATATATATATATATATATATATATATATATATATATATATATTGTTTTTCAGAAACATATTTTACTCTTTATTTTACCTTTTTGGGGCAAAATTCGGAAAGTATATTTTAATATCGTTTGGGGTATTTACAAAAGCGTCAATCTAAAGCAAAGAGCACTTCAATATCTCGATTGGATCCATAAATGTGGAAGAATAATCAAAAACTAATTTTTCAAGTTCCAAAATAATTTCTAATTACAGAGAAGACATTGGCAGCAATTTATCTTTACCACATTTACACCTATAACAATACATAAAATAATATCCACAATATCTGAAAACATGTAAGCAAAAAAATGTTATGCTGAGCTCTATTTACTGACGATATATTGTTTTTTTGGTGGATTATGGGAATTTTTTTATCAAATGTAATAAAATTAATTTTAAATCAAAACTTTGCAAAGGTTTCTTTACCCAAAGTCTAATTTTATCATAGTAACGAGTGTGAAACAAACATTAAGCAAAATTTAACTTAAGGTATAAAGTTAGACTTAGCGAAATACGGTACCTTTGAAAGTCTAAAGCCTGTATAGAACTGAACAATAGTTGCCTCACTCTTTGCATGGTTGGCAGTGCATTACCAAATGTAGTTCCACATATTTTGTAATTTAAACACAACAATCTTAAATTACTGGGTATCAAATTTAATTGGTTTGATTCAACATACTTTATGTATCAACTAACTTAGACTTCTACCAAGTACGCAGAAAACTTACTGAATGCCAACAGAAAGCAAAAATTTGTTTTTATCTCTTTGGTCATCTGCAAACTGCATTTTGCGACAATAATAAATTTCACTGAGTTTCTCAGGTACAAATTTAGTCTGTAATGCATCATGAAGAAACAATTTTAGATATTTAAAAATTACATTAATGATTATGATATGACTTCATTTGAAGCTGGTTATTTTTAGTAATTTTCTAGATAACAGTAATACAGACAGTAGTTAATATTATACTTACCAAAGCATACACTTTGAAAATCTGAAGACTGTTAGTTGGTGCAGCATCTTCAGTAGATAGGTCTGGAATTGTGACGTACTAACGTAGACGGATCTACTGAAATCTGTATTAATGCATCAAGATTCCTTTGTCAATTAGACTGTTAAAGTTGCTTTTCAGATTTTCCAATATGCCAGTCTAATTAAATTTTAAGGCATGAATCAGAATCAATACATTTTCAAAAAATGTTTGTATTAAATGTAATTTTTATACAGATACATACTGAAGTATGCTATGTAGGGACAGTTTTTATTCAAATGCATTACATCAACTTGAAAAATAAAATGTCATTTACATTTTTTGACACTGTATTAAATTTAAATTGATTTTTCTAAATTTTTTTTAGACATGTAAGCTTACTTACTGTGAATGTTATAATGGTATTTTTGAGCAAGTTTTTCAGCTGGCGCTGAAGATAAATACCAAACAAAATATTGTTTTAGTAGAATGGAAACTTGACTTTGTAGTTATAGCGGTCCAAAAAGGTCTGTGCTCAAAATATTTAAAAGATATTCTTCTGGCTATTAAAATATTATTACTACAGAGGTGTTACTTGCTGTTGTATCTCATCTTACAGAGTCAGGACGTAGCAATAGCAGCATACTCCTGCAAGTGGTATGAAATGGACCCACGTATAAAGATCATGCTTCAGATGGTCATTATGAAGGCTCATGATGCTGTTAAATTCACTGCATATCGCTTTAGGGTTATGTCTATGGATACATATGGGACGGTAAGTATTGCTTTTTAAATTTAGTTGTTTATAGTTAAAATGTCACAAGAAAATTTTTTACATATTGCTTTTTAGACATGTTTAGTTGAGGGGCAAAAACGTACACTTTTTTATCACTAAAATATCCGTGAATCACACATACACAGTACTTGTAACTTAAGTGATTCATATATAATTTTTTTATTTTTTTGAACCATTGGTTTATGAAGGCAACAGAAGGTGATACGCATGTAAATATGTCCAATACGAATGCAGGTGTTCAAAATGTTAACATGTGTGATTGACATTTAGTGTGTGCACTATTGATGTGTAATACTCTACAAAAATATTACACTTTTGAACTGGTATTATTAATGTATCAGAAGAAATGGACATCAACCTAAATACATGATGGTAGCATAAGAGATTATGTTACACCATTTTGAATACGCTGTGCGTGTTGGAAATCACAAAATATCACTTGCAGCCAAGTTCATGGGCCCTATTACTAACTTATCACATATGGATACATTAACAAACTATATGTTATGACAATTTATCACAATTCATCATTCGTCTTCAGTTGAAATAGTGCAATGGAAAGTGTTCTTAGTCAACACCTATGTCCATAGCTACAGCTGTTTCATATATAAGTACAATCTCCCAACTATCCATGTTAATTAATGTAAGGTAACACACGTATAATCAGGAAAAATGGATAATTATATCTGTATCTCTCTCACTCTCTCTCTCTCTCTCTCTCTCTCTCTCAATATATTTATATATATATATATTTATTTATTTATTTATTTATATACGCACACACACACATGGGTTTTTGCAAGCTCATATTTTTTTTGGGGGGAGGGAACAAATTTATTTAATTGTTGAAGAACCCCCATCCCCAAAAGAAAGCCGGGGGTTCCAAGGTGCAAAATGGGATTATTTAAGCATTGTTCGACACAACAAAAAAAAAATATTAAAAAAACTTGTGTTTATTGTCATTATAGTATCTTGTCTGAGCACCCTAGTTTAACTTAAAACAAATTATATTTTCGAAACCTGCCAAAAACCTGAGTAAAAAATTCACTGAATTTGAGCAGATAAACATTCATAAAGAATATCTGTAAAGTTTGTCAATCTTTACTGCATTTGGCGTTGCCATAGTACAGAAACTGCCCGCAATTAAAGAATGACGTAATGGAGGAAACCATACAAAACTGTAGAAATATTTTCTTGGAGATATTTAAACTGTAAAATGTACAATTTTACACTTTCAAATTATCTATAAAATCTTCTGTAATTAAGTTCAACACAACATAAACTTCACAAAACATAGTCTACACTTAATTTTAAAACTATTTTTAAGCTATGATGTACAAATATTTTGTAATAACAATAATAACACACACAAATAAAGAAAAAATATTTTTTATTGGGCGTAATTTTTTCGAATAATATAGTCTATTCTCGGTAAAGTGGTGAGCACTTGAGGTACCTCTAATTTCGTCACTGTACACTTAATAAGTAAGACATTACAACACAAAATTTACCTAATTCTCCACTAACTTTACTGGAAACAAATAACTGAGCATTCGTGAGTAAAATGTTACACAAAGTTTTATTTCAAAAGTGATAATTTTATCACGAATGAACTGTATACGCCAATATGCGCAACAAATGGATTTATTTAAATTGTTTTTACGTTATGACAGCACATGCTTGTTAACTGTGTTACTGACAAAAAAAATATATTGGTGATCACACAACTACTATGTTTCATACTACTATGAAACTCACTATAGATGCCTTAACGAAATTTGTAAAGGAGGCATTCACCCTTGACAAATGAATTTTGAAATTGTATTGTGACAAATTTTTGGAAACAATGTTGTGTTAACTTTCATTTCTGTGCACAATGATACGTTTTATAGAGATCTTCGACCAAAAACCAGAAACTGCTCTTTAAAACTCCCTTCATGAAAATAACTGGAATGGTCTCCCTCTTATAAACAAGAACTTTTGTGACGTTGGGTTTTGTGAACATTTTATGTTGCTTTTCTGAGCAGTACATCCTGAGCAACATAAAAGGTCTTACTTTTAATTATGTTTACTTTAGAATGTACCATTTGCTATAAAATACATTCTAGTGTGCCTGTGCCAACAGTATAATACCTGGCATGTAGGCAAACACTGCAATATAATTGCACACAGCATGCTTGTAAATGTGTTTTGCACTTTGAAAATCACATCCTGTGCTGCAGTTCTTTAGAACTATGTCACATATTTCAACCAAGTAAACCTCATCAAACTTACTTTCAAGCTACTCCATACACTGGTATGCCTATTACACACCATCATTGGTATGTTTTATGTGTGAATTTATTTGCCACAGAAATTCGTGTGCTAACAATGCTACTGCTGCATCTGATTATTTTTAAGATTTATTTCATGTAAACGATGGATTCTAATGATTTTCAAGAAGATAACCTTTAATGTTTCTTGGTATGTATTGCTCAGAAAATGAACATGAAATGTTTGCCACAGAAGTTCCATTCAATGAGAGGGTGTTATTTTCATTAAGGGGAGTGTTCTAAATAGTGACTTCTTGATGAGTTGATCTCAGTAACACTAAACATTGTGCACAGAATTGAAATTTAACTCCTCATGTTTCCAATATTGTGCAACATACCATTTAAAATTAAATTTCCAAGTGTGAATTTCTGTCTTACGAATTGCAGTAGACAAAAATTTCATTGTGAAACTGTACATCATTTGTGGTAAAGGATCATGTCCTTAAGTTTGTAATATAAATCAAGAAACAACCTGTATATATTGGAGGTGACGAAATGAAAAGACGTATTATTTTTGGGAGGGAGGGGGACGTGTCCCCTCCATCCCCTATAGTTGTGACGCCCGTGTGTGCGTCTCTCTCTCTCTCACTATATATATATATATATATAGGACAATGGCGGGAAAGGCCGCTAGGCTACTAATTACAATTAAAACTGAAAGAATTGTGCACTAGTACTCACAGGATGGTACTCGCAGATAGAAACACGCACACATAGGACGAACAACACATTTCTCCGCGGACGCGCGGTCACAACGTTTCGCAAACTACATCTGCTTCATCAGGTGAGTGGAGGCACACAGAAGTCTATTGTCCAACGGCGGTGGTTGGTAATTAGTACACCTAACGGCCAGAGACCTAAGCGGATGCCGGCATGGATCCTTAACAAAGTCTATGGCTGATTCTTTTGCAGTTTCCTAGCATCTCTAATGAACTTGGTTTTCAACTAAATGTTTAGCTACACTACAAAATAAAAAATTCACCATTTACAATAAAATGCACTGTGGCAACAATAAAATACCTGGCACGTAGGCAACAATTGCTACACTCGCAATGTAGTACACACAGAATGCTTGTAAATGCATTTTGTAATCAGAATACTGCACCTTGTGGTGCAGTTCTTTAAAAATGTGTATCAAATTTAAGTCAAGGAAACCTCAACAAATAGAACTTAAATACTACAGTTCCATACACGTCTATGCCCAGCACATACTTTCATCTCTGGTGCATATCAGGTGTGAATTTACAGGTTGTAGTGCTCACAGCGACTTGCTACAGGAGGACCTTTTTTGTTACTTAGGATGCATAAAATGTTCACAAATCCAAAGCACAAAAGTTGTGGTCAATAAGAGGGTGGCCACCCGTGTTATTTTCATGAAGGGGAGAGTTTTAAAGTGTGGTTTCTTCATGGGTTATAGGTCTTGATAACACTAATCATTGTGTGCAGAATTGTAATTTATCTCCACGTAGTTTCCGATATTTTACCAAAAAAAAATTTAAAAATTGATTTTGAAGGTTTAATAGTGCCCTTAAAAATAGTGATAGGCGAAAATTGCTTTATGTAGCTATACCTCATTTTTTAAATGAGAAATCACAATCTCACCATTTGTACTTGTAGTTCAGGCACACCCTGTGTGTGTGTCTCTCTCTTTCTCTCTCTCTCTCTCTCTCTCTCTCTCTCTCTCTATATATATATATATATATATATAAATTCGCTGAAACAACACAGTAATGACGGACACATACAGATTTGCTTCCAAATATATTTGCTCAAATATAGCATGCAGCTTTTTTCTAAAATAAATAAAAATATGTTCACAGTAAGCAGAGGGAAAAAGCTACAGTATATTGATATCTTGTTAATCCATTCTTACATGCCAGAGTTGACATTCTTGTGTTCCAGATTTTTTTTAATGTAATTTTTTTACAGTGCTAAGCACACAAAATTCTGCAGGAATAATCTGAAAACTGCTTAATTGGTGCACACATAATCTGGATTTTTTTTTTGTAATTAGAAATTTTCCCATGCCAACATGCATTTGAAGGTTATAGGATATTCCTGATAGCTGGCCTTATGGACTACACATTTACAAGTTCAAAATATTCCATGGTGTGGTTTCTATTCCTAGTTTCATTTTTATACTTCATTGTCTAAACAGTCTGCGTAACCACTTAACTTTCATGTGAGCTTTCAGACAGTTCACATACAGTAATGCAGTACTGTATTCATCACTATTGGAGATTATTTTATGTTGCATAAGAGCTATTTCATATTATTAAAAACTAAGCTTTGTTGGGTATTAGTCTTTTCATCAGGGTTTTTATGTCCTATGTCAATGTCTGTGCCCATAGTTGTATGAAACTTCTAATTTAAAAATTAGTATTTGAACCTTTCACCTTACAGTTTTATTGATATGTAGATTGTTTTTGAATTTATGGTGACAACATAATCCAATTGTAATAATTTTAATTTTTTTTCCAGCTATTGAATGGTGCATATACATACTTTGCCTTACTGAAAGAACTCAGGAAGGATAAGCCAATTTAGATATGTACGATATACTAACTAGTTCATTGATAGTTTAACACAGTATGATTAATTCACAATAAAGGAAATTAAAATGTCTTTGGTGACCGGACACAGTTGATTGAGATGTGCTGTAGTTGAATAGAAAATACGTACACTGCTTGAAAATTATCTGACACTGGTAGGTGTCACAATACACGAAAATACTTGTAATCTTGTGGTATATTTTTGAAAAGCAGAAAACCGCCAGTGATTGATGTTGCTGCTGAAAAATAAAAGTAAGATATGCTTTTGAAATCTAAATTTAGGTATTCCAGAAACTGGGTAAGCATACCCATGCTGTTACACTAAGCTTGCCAACAATACACCTTGCCTGAAGTTAAAGTAAAATTATTGTTACTTGAAACTGCTGTAAATGATGCTATTAATTTAAAAATTCAAAAACACAAGGTAACAACAACCTAAATGAACTAAATTAAATATAAAATAGAATACAGTGAAATCTCATTATAAAGAGTATGGTTTATAACATTATCTGTCCTATAACAACAGCTTTATAATGCACCATCTCTCCATAATACATGTAAAATTATTTGGATATAACAACAATCTGCTATAAAGACAGTTTTTGTTGCCATTTAGAGTTGTTGTTATAGTAAGATTCCACTGTAATTTCAATACTGATACAGGTAAAGAAAGACCAAACATTACCTTTCTGAACTTCTTACTTGAAGATGATAAACCAAATACTAGATCACAACAATTTCAATAAATTACACCAAGTAAAGTAAACACAATAATAATAAAAGTAAAAGAAATAATAAAGGCCTAAGTGGTGGGTGGACCACCTCACAATAGCATTGATGAACTCCACTAGAAAGAAACCTTGATGAACTCCACAAGAAGAAATCAAGCTGTTTTGCAGTAAAAAAAAGTATTCTGCCTACTGCAGCAGGCCCACCTATTTCAAACCACCATGCTGGAAAATCCATGTTGAGGCGATCACCTACAACTACTGTATTATGGAATGTGGAGGGTTACAGTTTTGTTAACTCTGTTGCTGGATTGTTAGTGCATGTTCGTAATCAATAGCTATGACCCAATAAGATAATCATACACTTTTCCCTTCTAAAGATATCCAACAAACCACATTATACTACTGAATTATCTTTTCTACAACCACAAGTTTTACAGTATAGTTGTTACCAGATTCATTGTAGCTGTGTGAAGATATGCACTTGTAAGTTGGTTGTGTCCCCAACCCACACTGATTTCAATTATTTTTTGTATCTGTTATATGCTATTTTCTTGTATGAAGTGTCAATTTAATATTTAAAAAATTGTGAAACGATGTGATCTCAGAGAAATAGTGTGCTATAAAGAGGGCAATCTTGTGGTATTTTTGTAATTATGGCCTTGGGAAACTATCATAAAATAAGTTGGGAAGCTGTGAAATCTAGTACTACGTTAATAA
This sequence comes from Medauroidea extradentata, assembly GCA_003012365.1. Classification (NCBI taxonomy): domain Eukaryota; kingdom Metazoa; phylum Arthropoda; class Insecta; order Phasmatodea; family Phasmatidae; genus Medauroidea; species Medauroidea extradentata. Next base: position 61,169 of record PNEQ01099502.1, on the reverse strand, counting down.
GTAAATAAAATAAATAGTCATATATCTCAGTGATATCAATAGATGCCCACAGGCACATCTTTCAACTCTGCCTGATAGTTTTTTATTTTGAAGCATAGTGTGCATTATGTACTCATTTGAGGCCCCTTTGAGATCTTAGAGTTAAAAATATAAAAATGTGAATTTTCAATTGAGAGTTAGGTCAGTGTATGCATTTATTTTGTAATTTGAGGAGTGTTCAAGTAGAAATTTTTGTTAATCATCATGTTAAGCCGCTAGGGCAATGTTAATGACTTCCAGTGTTGTAATTTGATTAAGTCCAAATTGTGCAACATTTTGTAAACTAACTTTTTTCTAGGCATGTGGGGTGTCTATGGACTTAAAATTTAATTTCTTAAACTTTTTCTGTCTTGGTAATTTGCTGTTTTTGGGTAGTTTTGGTGATAAATGCATTTTGGTAAAATCTGTATATATGGACGACTTGAAGTACACACCCTCTGATGTCACCGCAGGGGAAAAGTACTGTGGGAAACAAAGCTTGTTTACAAACATGATGATTTGTTAGTTGGTAATTGCAGAAAGCAAAAATGTTGCTCATTCTTAGATTTGCATGCAAGGGTAAATAATATTAGTTTAAATTTCTTGTTTAAGATACGCAAATACATAAGATTAATGTTTATGTGAAAAAATGGCGAATTCCAAACAAATAATCAATTTTCTTGATGTACATCTCATCTGGGACATGTGCAGCCAAACAGCTAAATGAATGTTATGTTCAGCTGCGGTATCCATGGAGATAGGAATTGTATCCCACACCTGACTGAAGCTTCGCCTCTTTTCAAGTTGTCCGTTACAGGAAGTGAAATTGTTAGCGCAGAGACTGGCTGGTGCCAGGAGGCATGGTTGAGTACAATGGAATTTCCATTATTTCAGAATGTTATGCTGTGATTGGCTGTAGGTTGAGTTTGAAGTATTGTGATGCTCACAGTGTACATGAGCAGCTTTTGGCACTACTTTGTGACCTCTGTAAATCATATACATGTGAATACTCATTGAGGCCAGCTTGATTAATGAGTAATTTAGACTATGTCAGTTCAGGCAGCAGTATGAAACTGCTTAACTTATTGTTATTGTAAATTAATTTTACTAAGTGATGTTGTTTGGAAAGCGCCCAGTTTGGCTGGATAAATGCAGACCTTGGTGCGGCCTACTTGTTGGGAAGGATGGTGCGAGGTGGAGGTAGCTGGAAGTGCAGTAGAATGATGGAGGGTGCAAAGTCCTGTGGCGGGAAAGAGTAAAGTGATGATAAGTGTTCACTAGTAAACTAGCTAGTTGTTTTTTCTTTTGAATATTTTCTCCGGTCATGTAGTGGTGGACAACAGCACTGTTGCGGGACAGGATATTTAACTTTACTTCCAAACAAACTCTTAAATTTAACTATTTATTTGTAGGCCAAGTTTCTGTGGGCTGCACCCCGGGACTGTTGATTATCAGGCCGGAGTAATTTAGAAAGAAAACAGTGCTGTCACTATTTGTACTGCAGGTGTGCGTAATTTTATAGGTGGTAATTTCAGGTGAAATCGCTTGTATCTCCTTGTAAAGTTAAGCGATTAAACAAAAAGGATTTTGGGTTTGGAAAGTAAAAACTGTGTTTTTTTTTATCAAACATCTCCAAATTGAGTATGCACTGAGCTATCCAATGCAATAAAGACACCCATTACACACTGGTACACTACCTGGTACACGTGTGACTTAGAGGGGAGCAATGGACGACTTGAAGTACACGTCACCTGACGTCACTGCAGAGGAAAAGTACTGTGGGAAACAAAGCTTGTTTACAAACATGCTGATTTGTTAGTTGGTAATTGCAGAAAGCAAAAATGTTGCGCATTCATAGATTTGCATGCAAGGGTAAAAAATTGTAGTTTCTACTTCATGGTTAAGATATGCAAATACATAAGATTAATGTTTACCTGAAAAAAAAACGGTAAATTCCAAACAAATAATCAATTTTCTTGACGTACATCACATCCGGTACATGTGAAGCCAAACAGCTAAATGAAGGTTATGTTCGGTTGCGGTATCCATGGAGATAGGAATTGTATCCCACACCTGACTAAAGCTCCGCCTCTTTTCAAGTCGTCTATTACAGTAGATTCTCTAGCCATAGTTTCTCATGGGATTGACAAAAAATTTCAGTACATGAGGGATTTCAATGGATGTGGTTTTAAAATGCTGTAAAATAAAGAAATGGGCTCCAGAATGTGTTCCATAGATGCAGATATTTCAGTCCATTAAGTTTCAACACATAGAGTATCCACTGTATTGCTATTCATTAACTTGAAAATTTAAACTTTAAATTACCTGACTTCGTAAGTACACTGTGTTTTACTTTCGTAAACAATGATTTTTTTAGTTTCTTGACTTGGAGTATTTAAAGTTCCCTAACTTTTCCCTATCACGTAAAATTTCCTGCCTTTTCTTTATTTTCCAGATTTTCATGGTAGGTGAACACCCTAGTATTCATACACGTTGGAGAAAAAAAAAATACTTTTTTAAAAGAATCTAGGGCAATAATTACTATTTTACTCATTTCACAAAATCTACAGGCTTTTATATGTCAGTGTAAATAAAGGAAATTCTAGATAATAGTTTTGCCAACTTTATAAGCCAGATTGGTGCATTCCTGATTAACCATTTGTGAAGTTCAAATTATGAATCTTTGATTAAATGTAAGAGATTTTGCTGAAGACACTTCTTACTGTGGCAAAACATTTTCTCACAGAACTGACAGACTCCTGCTATCTAAGACGACCATTTTTTTTTGTTTTTCAATATTGATATCCATAAACCTGTAAGTCTCAATAAATGTTTTTAGTGTTATTGTATCACAAAAGACATATCTACAAGGTAGACAAAATGGGCTGTGGCTCCCATTAAATGGCCATTAAAATTTAAAGTTTCTCTAACATACTTGTTATTGTTGCAGTATATCACTGTTTTAAATAGGTACAAACATTTTTCTCCAAATACTGTAACTATGATGAATATATTTTCATGTAAATAAAAACTGTAGGAATACTAAACATTTTTTTTAAAGATTTCTGGGCAAATATATAGTCCATTATTGATACCTAACAAAATTTTTGGGCAGTTGTATATGTTGTTAGGGAATTAATGGCTGTAATTTTAATGAGTGGTAGATAACTCGAAATAAGGCATTTATTGTTAGCGGAACATGTCTCTGGAAAGGACACCTTGCGAAGTTGTACGAGCTGACATAAGTGCAAAACATTGAATTCGGCACACTCTTGAGACTTCAGTCTAGTGGTTGAGAGGATGAGTGAGTGCAGCTGGGTGGAAACAGGGGTATTGCAGGCGGCAGGTGTGAAGGTGGACCATGTTTTACACTCTTAACCTAAACATATATGTGCGTGCACACATCTAAATTCAACCGACAAACTTCGGCAGATATTATTTTGTGAGCAAAGAAGCAGAAAACGTATAACACCTAGTGCATAAACTGATGTTAAGGGAGCAATAAGCCATTGAAAATTGAATTTCAAAACTGTAATTGCTCAAAATATTATAATGTATGTGAAATAAAATGATGGCGCTCAGAACATGATCAGAGATCTTAAAACCCACAACAAGTGTTAATTAATATCTTCTGCTTGAATTAAAAAAAAAAAAAAAAACAACAGGTAGCCACCTTCGAATTGCATACAAATTTTGTACTGTCTGGATATTGAGATATTTAAAGATGCTTTATTGAGTAGCATGGCATGCATAACAAAATCTGTCCTCGTGTTGCAAGTGTGTAGGATACACAGTTTTCATATCAAAGAACTTGAAGTTGGCACAGTGGTACAGTGTCTTATCACACAAGTACAGCATTACAAACCTGCATTCTGGCTGAGATATCAAGCAGTGGTGTACGGACGAATGCCAGTAGCTTAGATTTAGATGACTTACATTCTCTATCATTCCACTTACGCATCTGCCATTGCCTGATATTTTACGCTTGATTGCAGTTACACTTTAACTTAGAACTTGGCTAGAATTTTTTACTCTTGACAATTAGCACGAATGTGACCATAAACCTGTAAAAACTTACACTGAAATTTTGGATCCCATCACTACTCTACGAGCCATTGTGTAGTGGAGACTGGCTACTGTGCAGTAGTATTTCCAGTACCTTTTGCATAAAATAAAAATCAGGATGTTCCAGCTAACAGAAACAGAAATTTTGTGTAAATACCGTAATCCCCACCATTTTCGAGTAGGTACACAAACATTTAATTTCCGAACAAATACTGTAGTGTGTTCCAAATCTGACAGGCGGGCAACATGCTCAACTCTCTAGAACTAATGGTTGCGGGTATCAGTGAGACAAGTTATCGGAGGGAGGGTAGAAAAATGTCTACAAATTCTGTAGTGTAAATGGTGGTCAATTGTCAGTATTTTATATTTACAGTTGTATCAGTAACAGAATTTCAAGTAAATCCACATAGTAAAAAATTCCATAATGATGTGCAATACTGTTGTACTAACAAGCTTTATTAGAAATGTTTGAACTGTCTGCCTCCTACCTCGCTGCAGTGTGTGCATCGACGATGCCACAATTGCTGGACATGGTCAAACATGCTGGGTGATGTTCTTATGACTTTGGCAGCAGTATGTATTTTGGACATGAAATCCTTCACATATACTATTGAAGTCTTGCACACTGTCTAGCAGTGTAAGACCTTAGGATCTCTCTAGCCATAATCTTGGGCCACTGCTGTCTATCCATGTACCTGAAACTCCGGTGTCCAAGTACACTCGAACACCTGCACCAAAGTGCGGTGGTGCATCATCATTCTGCAGCCACATGTGTGACATTGTCAAAAGTCAAGTTGAATCTCTTCTAGTAGGAAGAAGGAAACAAGAGTTTCCTGAGAAAACCCGCCGACCAACAGCATCATTCAAGCATGATTCCCTCCTTCAGAAATACATGTGACCTGGTCTGGGATATAATCTGGAATGTCTTGGTAAAAGCGTACACACAACCCTTTTGACTGCCGTAGCTCCTGTGTTGCAATTATAATATGTACGTACTATACATACCGGTTTTGTGTTTACCACCAGAGCATCATTTAACTAGTTGGCAATAATAACCAACTCACATAATCCATTTTCAATGTAAACATCACCCATGCTTACCAAACACACATGTATAGAGATAAATCTGGTAACTGTGGCAGGTACGGACAAAGATGTTACGAAACAAGACTAGACGCCAAGGTACTGTACACCCTTCATTATCCCACTCAATATGGTAGTGCTTTCTGTTCTTTTTGTATTTGTGCTTCACACGGCACAATCAATTTATGCCATTTCACAATTATACTGTTTTGTACCTCTTTCTGTTATCTTGCTTCATTGTAGTGCTGTGATCCAATATGCCAGTGTAATTATTTACCAGTTTATAATAGCATTTGTGCCAATTGTTATGGGTAAAATTACTGGCTCTAGCTTACACAATTTTACCAGTGCATTTTTTAAAATTAATGTATCGTTTGCTAGCAAAACATTATTTTGCTTTGTTTTGACTTATTTTGACAACAAAATATTAGATGTTTCAGGGGCAAAAAGTAAAAATCAGTTTGGTGTATTGCAACAGAAAAATTAAGATACAAACGATGATATATAAGCGTTAAAACTGCCAGAATGAATTTTTGTTCTATGTATTAATTTGCGTTAAGAATAATATTTTTGAAACCATTGCAAAACTAAAGAGCGAGGCCTTAAAAGATTGGGCAATTGCGAATGCAGTAGCGAAATGACAGAGCATACGAGTAATCTAAATCGTAGAAGGTGGCAGCAGTCCATACTTCAGTGCGTGATATCTGGGCCAGAATTAGGTTAGTAACTATTCACTTCCATACTAAGTACTGTCCCACCGCACCAATTTCAAGTTTGTTTTGAACGAAACTATATGTGCTACACACTTGCAAGTGGCTGATTTTATTGCACATGTCATGCTGCTCTGTACAGCTAATCGTCTTCAAATATCTTTCATATCCAGACAGTACAAAAGTTGTGTACAATTTGAAGATGACCACCCCTATTATTTTCAGTTAGGCAGAAGGTATGTATAAGCGTTTGTTGCAGGTTTGAAAATATGTGTAACATTAAACCAAGTTCTGAGTATTGTTCGTTTTGTCACTTACTTAATGATATTTTGAACAAATGCAGTTTTAAAAGTCTGTATTCAATGGCTTATTGCTCCTGTAATATTTAGTTTATATGGTTATCTGGCGAAATATATTTGTATTTGCCTCCTTCATCCTCCCTATTACTTTGGGCATTGAATTTTTGATCACTCTGTATATGCTAATCCGGCAGAAGTCAATCCTGAAGACAATTAATTAGGAAAACATACAGGATGTTGCAAATTTCATGTCAATATTCTGGGGAAACAATCCTCACGTGTAGAGGAACAACAAATGTTATGTGGACGTAGGTTCGAAAACTCTCAGTTTCTGCGCTACAGTTCGCAATACATGACGTACTGTTGATGGCCACGGGCAAGATTATGTTGCTGTGGAGCATCATTACAGCAATCCGTAACGTGTTACTAGGCCACACACTACGCTACTAACACAGACAGTATAGGAACAACTATGGCAATTGTTAGGAACTTGTGAAACTATATCGTCGGCACTTACGGCTTTAAAGAAATTTTTCTAAATGCTCTCCATCAGCAGGAACACATGACTCGACACGCCGTAGCATCAACTGCCGGATACGTTGATTAATCCCTAGGGAATTTCTGATTTCATCGCACCCCACCATAATACGATTACGAAGTTGTCTGCAGGAGTTGCATACACAAATGCTTTTAAATGCCGCTACAAATAAAAGTCTAGTAGATTCAAATAAGAGATCCTGGGTGGCCTAGGAATAGGGCCACCTCTACCTATCCAACACTCACCAAACATTGCATCTAGGCACCGTCGTGCACGGACAGAGAAGTGCGCAGGTGTTCCATCATGTATGAAGTACATGTTCTGTCGTATGTGTAATGGGATGTCTTCCAACAAAACAGGCATGTTGTTCTTTAAGAATGCTTCGTATGTCTCACCATTGAGTCTTCGTGGCAGAAAATAAAGTCCTATTAAACAGTCACCCACGATGCCAGCCCAGACGTTGCCAGAGAACTGTTGTTGGTGGCTTGTTTGCATCATACTATGAGGATTTTCCTGGGCCCAGATGTGCTCATTATGGTAATTAATTATCTGGCACCGTTTGAATGTTGTTTCATCAGTAAACAAGACCGTTTCACAGAAGGCAGGGTTCAAGCATTGTCTGCCAAACCAAAGGCAAAATGTATGACGAACATGAAAATTTGTGGGTATCATGGCCTGAACATGCTGTACATGGTATAGAATCAACATATTTTTATGAAACACTCTCCAAGCCAGCATATGGTCCACATTAAATGTAGTAGCTACTCTCCGTGTGCTGACAATGGTGTTCTCGTCCACTTCATGCAGGAGTGCCTTTTCCAACGCCGGCGTCCTCGTCCCTCTCGACCGTCCTCTTGTAATTATTGACTGGTTTGAAGGTTTTTGATCTCTAAGACGGCGATAGATTGCTTCAAATGTACGTCTGTCTGGACACCGTCATTGTGGGAAGCATGCATGATACAAACACTGTGCGGCGCTGCTGTTACCATTTGCCAACCCGTACATGAAATGTGCATTAGCTAACTCAGCATTGGAATAATCCATTTTGAACCTCTTCCTGCAGTGATGCACATGCGACGCTTGATCCGTCTCAATGCTAGAGTGGGAAATGTGTGCGTCCGATTGAATGGTTGGTACGACTCATCTAGTATGGGCCTGCCTATTGCTGTAATGTCGCTCCACATCAACATGATCCTGCCTGTGTGCTATTAACCATATGTCATGTATTGAGAACAGCAGCGCAGAAACGGTGCTTTTTCGGATCTGTGTCCACGAACCACTTTTTGTTCCTCTACACGTGAGGATTGTTTCCCCAGAATAGTGACATGGAATTTTGCAACAGCCTGTATATGCAACATTGCACCCAATGTGATTCATGAGGATGGTAGATGGCATCAAAGGAGGAGATACAAATTTTAAAATGTAGCATAAAAATCATTACTGGTATGTCATGCATGACTGTGTTTCAGGTTACATACCTTCTAGGCATTCATACTCCCACCTCCAACTGAACACGTTATTTCAGTGGAAACTATGGGAATTACAACTTACTCCCATGGCAACCTTTTAAATTCATTTCAGCATTCTAATTACTGATATGTCGTGTCAAATCGCTACAGCGGATGGTCACAAAGTTCTAAGCAATAAGGGCAATCAACATCAGTTTAATAAGGAATCTACTTTCTGTAACATTATTTTCAGTGGTTACTTGTCTTCACATAATTTACCTGTACACAAAATTATGTTCTTTTATGATGGTCGCTTGTCATTTTATCGTGCATTTTCACACTTCAAATCCCCAACATTACGAATCACACTAGGCCAAATGTTGCATACATGCTTCCCTAATTATATGTCCTCGGGATTGCACTCCCACCGGGTTAGCATGTATCAACGACTCATCCTGTACAAGGTTATACTAGTAATTTATCATGGTCCTCATCTACTGAAATTGCCTATGCACACCTATACAACACTGTCCTAAATTTGATGTAACATAAACTGCACAGTAAAAAAAAATTTCACAACAAAGAAATACATTTCTTTGATGCAGTTTAGCTCACAGTTAAGATATATTGTTTCACATTAAAGAAAGACATTAAAAAAATATTTGTAGTGTTCCTTGAGGGGAAAATACACCGAAAAATTTTAATATTTCAATAATTTATATATTTGTACAAGGTATGGTTTGTTTCGTAGTATAAAGAAATTGTGAATGTTTTTCACTGTAATGAAAAGTTTTTAGTTTGATTGTTTTTGTATAATGGCGTGTCGGAATCTAAATTTACGTAAAATGATTTTATACTAGAAAGGAAAACCAACTGACTTACCAAAATGAAATAATTCACAGTGGACAACAGTGTCATGGGCTATGTCATGATATGTATAAAAACTGAATGGAATATTTTTTGTATTTTTATAAATTTCAGAATGTTAGCAATTTTTAAATTTTGAATTCAATATTTTTGTTAAGTTTTCCTTGAGAATATATTGTTTTCTTTGTAGAAAATAAAATAATTTTTAATGTAATATTTTAATTTAAAAAACTGAATTCTAACTGATATAAACCAGTACCTACAAACTTATATCGTGGGCAAAGCTACTTTACATTAGTTCATATATAAATAAAAATGTTTAATGCTAAAACAAAACTTGTGTTGTGGCTAAGGAAAAGTTCTTAATGAGTTACACAACTTTATGAACACCATCAGATGAATGAATCGCTGTGCTCCCGTCCTTTACCGAATTGCCCAAAAAATTAAAGTGGTACAGAGGAGGCCTTCACTCCACTCCAATAATCGTATTTAACTTGTTTCTCAGCAATTTGTTAAAAGTACAATAATAAGAAAAGTCAGCCTGTATTATAGAATATATGCACAATTGTTTAATAGTAATTTGTTTCCCTCATTTCCCTAACTTATCATTGGATTCGCATCTGCACTATACTAACCAAAGTATCTCATAGTACGGGTTTTCTTGACGAATACTGCAATGAATTAATATAGTCTGTAATAGCAGAACTGCAATACAATCTGCTTCAGTGGCTTAAAGTAAACATGATTTTGAGATCTGTTTGCTCAGAGGTTTTAAAGATGGACATAGTTAATATGTTACTATGGAAACACAAAGACCACATGAAGCTTGAGCAAACATTCACTAAAATTAAAGAGAAAGTATGACAAACCAAGGGGCAGAACAAGAGAGAGAAAAATTAAACAAAAATTTATGATTTTCTGTGCTTTATATAGGTTGTTAGGAAACTCGTTAAAAGTATTTGGAGGTAAATTCTTGTGGAAAATTGTGAAAATTATGTATTGAATGTATAGCCTTGTTCAACTTGTAGACATACGTCCTTGGAATTCGAGTTTTAAATTCACATTTTAGAAAAATATAAAAAGTGGCGTTCAATAAAATATTGATGTTTGGAACAGTGCTAAAATTATTAATTTTTCTTATTCACGTTTCTAAAACTTACTAAAAAGTACCTACCGTATGAAATGATTTCTCGTATGAAGATACTTGTAAGTTTTAAAACAAAAAACGAAGGGAGTTAATTTTTT